>QNGE01001531.1:0-18573 GCA_008508345.1 Paragonimus westermani | reverse complement strand
TAGAATGCGACTGTCATCAACCGCTGAGGCCATTGCTATCGGACTACACAACCCTGCATGTGTGCCCAAGAGCAATTCGTACAAACCCTCCACCTCCCTTGGACACTCATTCCACATTCACTTAAAACCCGAACAAACGTGAACTGTTTGACATTGATGAACGTATATCCCATGACAGGCACGTGTAACACCCTAGTACATTCATATACACTCCCACCCTCCCCCAGTAGACTGTGATCTGTACCAGTTATCTGATTTTATTATCCTGTTTAATTCACCATAATTTCGTATATAACCCGCAATTATTCCCACGTAACTATAAAAGCCTGAGGAGAATGACCGGAAACAGCTGTTTGCTAGATTGACTTCTTATGACCACCTTAATAATTCGCAAATTTGATGTTTGCTTCATTCTTTCGAAATTCCGTTTGATCATCTGTTACTCCAAACATTTTTCGCCTGCAACGCAAGTGATTAGCGTAAGATATGAGATGGAAAAATTCTGACTTGACATAAAACACTGAAGACGATTATCAGTAGATGAATCGGCAGAAATAGGCTTCGCTTTCTCGGTTGAACACTACCGCCTCACATGGTCGGTATCTGGCGAAGCTGGCATAGATGGCATTTCATGAGAGTCGGCATCGTTATGGCTGTCATTAGGTGAGTTATCAAACCACGAATCACCCACAGTTAATGAAGCAAAGTCTTCAAACCATACAGCAGCTGTCTTACAGATGACGAGTTAATCTCACAGCAAATTCAGCTACTTTTCTACGGACGTTTGAAGCTTGGTTTTCCACGTTTAGATTTATGCAACAGGGCCCCACGGTTCTAGATCCTGATAATTCATCCTCTTGTAATTCTATGCGCTAATAACACCACCCCGTTCAATACTCACATTTCTCCAACGATGCCATATCTTAACAAAGACAGCACTTCTACCAAAGCATATTATCTACCCCAGGTAAATGGAAACGCACATTACTGGTCCATGTTATTAGCCCTAAGATTTACAATCCCATCGCAAACTTGATATTAAACGATAAACAAGGTGAACAGGATCTTTTTTTTAAAAAAAGAAATAAGCGATTAAACACGAGTTTTCCGTCACTGTGTACGACGATGATGTGTGGGTGCAATATCTGTAACCAGTAGCATTGGGTCAGTCCACACTGGTAGTTGTTCAGTCGGTCGTAATGCTGAGTGCTGGGAGCAATTAGAAAAGAGCGACATAACATAACTTACGATATTACTGATCCTGTGTGTCGCAGCTGGGCTAGGCTGAATGAAAAGTACAGAGTGTTGTATGTGACAGATGTTTCAAAAACAATCTGCCAGTAAAAGTTATTATTGCTATTGTTATGACCTAAGTGAACGTTTGACCTGCAAACTTGTTCACTGCATGAAATTCCTTACACGTTATATGAAAAACTAGGGCAACGAACGCGTACACCCATTTGCGTTGCTGACGTGTATCCACATTAGGTGGGCAGTAGTGCTTCGTCATTCGCCTTGGTAACACGTCCCATATAGTGCTGCCATAATACATCAACGCTTTCCAAGGCTTTCGTAGACGTCCTAATTAGGGTTTCCTTTCACAACGAATCTCTCAATATCCAAAGTTTTTCGCATCTTTGGCATATGTGGTGTCGAACTCGATGAATGCGTGCAGAGTGCCACTGTTCACAATGCCCACACACGCTCAGCAGTCTTCCTGAGAATCCTATGGTCTTGACGCTTACTGCTT
The DNA here is from genome assembly GCA_008508345.1 of Paragonimus westermani. Classification (NCBI taxonomy): domain Eukaryota; kingdom Metazoa; phylum Platyhelminthes; class Trematoda; order Plagiorchiida; family Troglotrematidae; genus Paragonimus; species Paragonimus westermani. Next base: position 16,823 of record QNGE01001531.1, on the reverse strand, counting down.
TATGGACCATACACATACCGATGTTTTTCACCATTGCGCTTGTTTTCCAACCACACTGGCGTCGTTTTTTCTAAATTAACCGTTCACGGGCGCCCACATATTACAGTCCTCAATGCTATGTCACTGTTTTTCTCCAGCTGCGATGGATGTCCGTATAGGATGTTTACATAAGGCCACACACGAATTAACGTTTCAAACGGGTACCTGGTGAGATCTGATAGCTTGAATTTCTCACAATCACGGTTGAACATCTCGGTGAATGCTCAGAAATCATCAGATCGTTCCATACTGAGTTTTACGCAACTAAATGGTGTGTTGAATAATGACAAACATACCGAGAATGAATATTCACTTAAGTTCTTTGGCAAAATATTATGGCGACAATGAGCGTGTTCCGTCGGGGCAAGCTTTGTAGAAGTACCGGGACCTGGAATCATCACCTAAGTTTGTTGCGTCCTCCTTATATAATTTTTCGTACTTTTTTTCAATAACTCAAAAGTCCCGTCTTAATACAATGATTTCTGAGTGGGCTACTAGGCAACCGTATAATGAAGTTACTCTTCTCGCAGGCCTCATTTTTTTTATGTGGCCACACAACAGTTCACAACAATCGATTATTATTTGGTTAATATCTACTATTCGATGTACGATGTATCCTCCTGTATTAAGCTTAAAGTGGAATAACCGAAATGTGCAAGGCATTATACAAGGCCAGGCTTCAAGGGTTCATTTCGGGTGTGCAGCTGGACAGTCGTACACCATCGAGACCGCTTTGTCATGATGACTTCTGATGGTGGCGTCAAAAGTTCAGTACATTACTACACAACATTTACGGATGGAACGCTTCCCATTAAAAAAGCGCCAGGTTATCGGTGATAGGTTTTTTGAATATTTGGCTGAGATGACGGGAAAGATAGTCTGCTTGCTTATTCCAGCGCTTCACCAACGAGGTGTTGGAATTATGCTATGGAAACGCGACCACAAAGCCACATTTGCGAACCCTCATCAGCAAGTGTCACAGTTGTTTGGAAACCCCATTAGAGATTGAAACACTGTAAAATCAAGACTCTGCTCTGGCTCCCAACTTCTCTCTCCCAAATTCAAGTTCTCAGAAGGTCGATGTTTTCCTGTCCGGTTGGTAGTAGGGCTCACAGGTGCGCTTAGCCATATGCATATTTTAGTCCGTCCTCCAAAACACACTAAAACCGAGACAAGCAATATGGTCAACCAGCAGTTAAATCAGTTACCCTTGACCTACCATGTTTGATTTATTTCCACGCACAGAACAATTTGAACAATCTGCGCCTTATCACAGGTGTCGGTGCTGTGGTTGATTAAATTCACACAAAAAACACCATTACGACCCAAAGTAATTCGGATACAAATTGTAAGCTTATTTCATTACGAAAATATTCACTTGCGAGCAAAATCACTAGATGGGATTATTAGCTCATTTTTGCCGTTCCTGTGGGTTTTTACCACAGCCGATGTTAAGTTATTGATAATCGGGAATGAGCTTCTCATTGGGGCTTTCGTTTGAAAGCCGTTTCTCAGCAATGGAACGCGGCTGGAAACGGTGCCAAACCCTCCGTACAAATTAACTCAGCCAGTTAACTTCAGCCAGTTAATTTGGCGTCCAACTGATAATGTCACTGTTGACTAACATCCCTCATCATGTTTTTCAACCAACACACCCCATGAATCAGACGAAGCATAATGACTTACAACACAGTATTGCCACCTAACGGTAAACTGATGCCTGTTGTGTTCCTTTTCGGAAGCATGCGATAACAGCGACAGAGGAAACATGTGACTCAGAGCAAGTACCATATTCTGACATTTACAGACAGAAGCGTCATTCTTGAGTATTTAGATGAATGTGCCGTTGGTCCGTGGAGGCACGATCATTCACAACGCAGCCTGAGTCTTAATACACAGGTGGCTATGACGCGTACACAGTACACACATTTGGACATTTCAAGCTGTATTCAGGTTGGTACAGATTGTTCATGAGCTTGCAATAAATCCTTTCCTAATTGTTACTACCTGGTCAAGTGTTTCTACTCTAGCATAACATAGGCAAACTCCAAATGACCACTAGTATAACTTGTAATACTGGTGTCATCGTGAGAAAAAATAGTCTTATCAAGTCTAAGGCGAATACTCATGGCATCCGATTGTCAAAATTGTTTCTTTGCTGACATATCCATGTGGGCCTTTGGGTGTCGCGACAGGCTTGATGGACGTGACCGAAAATTTCAGAACAATCCAAGCTCCATTGCCGGCAAGTTTAGTACCGATGAGATCGTCGAGTGGTGTGTGAACAACTAACGACCACCGATTTGGAAACAAGACTTGACCGATGATTTTATGATACCGTTGCGTTATCGATTTGATATGGAAAACACAAACAGTTACATATTGAAAAACAGATTGGGAATAACATAACGTTACGAGCAGATTGTATAACTCTACGTTTCAACCACCTCGGGTGGCCTTCCTCAGGAGCGTTGTAATCGAAATCGATTACAATAACGTACAGTCATACAACTTGCTCGTAACGTTGTGTTATTCCCAATCTGTTTTTCAATAACATGTTAAACACGACGCCCAAACTGTTCAACTTCATTCGTACTAAATTAGGCGCGGACGTTTTAAAACAGCTACATACCCCAATTGTGGTATTCAGTATCAACGGAAAAATTATGTCACAAGTGCACAAGTAAGCTGCTTAAAGATTAACAAGCATTTTAAAAAATGAGCAAACAGGATTACTTCGGAAGTTTCTGTGGTTACTGAAGCGGAACAGTCGATGTGAGCCTCCTATAACACAGCAAGCGAACGAATTCAGCCAAAACGACAGTCGTATGAGAGTCGTCTGGCTTTTCAACTAATGTCCTGCGAACATCCTCATGAGTGGACAGTTATGCGTAAACGCATAGCACATACAATAATGGGCCCCTATTTTCTGTGATCCCAAAACCCCTGTCAAACTGTGCCTTGAGAACACGTCAGTAACCACACTTGAGCGTTTGTCGCTGTCCCATATCCGTAGAAGTTGAGCCAAGAACTCAAAATATCAAAACTGGCTAAGCAAATGATTATTCTGACTAACATTTAGCTATATAATCCGGCAAACTGATGAAGTCCATTCCTTCCGATAAACGATTAAAATGTCTAATCGGCGAACAGACGCGACCAGTCATTTCTTCTTACATCCAACAGGCTGTTAGATCACTGCACCAAGCCCACGGCTAGACGTATCGGTTGAAAGAATCAGCCTCGCAGTCGGTTCCGGGAGTAAATATGTGAGGGTCACTGAGTTATTGCTTTAAGCTATTGAAGTTTTTTCAGCCCTTCCGGACGTAAAATAACGCCACTTTTAGAACAGTGAACCAGGTGGGTTAGTGCTTCTCCGAAGTTGTCGTCAGTGAGGAATGAAACGGTGGCACTAATGACAGTTTCTGTGATGACTGATATCAATGACATTACTATCTTGAACATTCATTTCAAAGATCTGATGAGTTTTGCCCGATGTTATTCTCGTCTTATTTCCATTTTCGCTGACAAGTCAAGACCTGTGGTCTCTTTCCTCGAAAATATTTCGTTTGGAATGACTTACGTGAACAAACTCTCTGAGTCCTTTTGAACTTACTGTCTTCTAATGCATTATTGCGTACGTTTTCTCCAAAGTTACCATCAACACAGATATTGGGGCTGTGCTTCAACAAGAGGGTCATCGTGTATTTCCAAACGCCTCAGTTTAGCGGGGCATGGCCATGCGCACACACCGACGGAGGCATTGGCGGTATACTGGGCGACCATCAGAACTTACAAATACTTGGTCGGTGCTCACTCGACTATAGGCACTGATTATGAAGACCTCAAGTTCATTTATAATCCGCGGATGCATATTATTATTATTAATACGTATGTTTCTGAGTCTATTCCAGATTTAAGCTCTTCGGTTGATAGTGCTGCTGAGAACGAACCATCGCAGTTGCGACCGTCTGAACACCTTGGAAATAAACAACCCGGAAATTACAATAATCCTGACTCTCATTCAAACTGTGGTGAATGCGCTGATCGTCATTAAATATATTTCTCATCACAATTGTTTTACTACATCGTTACGAATAGGATGTACAGTTGTGCTCCAGGAATAAACACATGATTTGCACAATTTGGGTTGTTATTACCACTGTGTCGAAACCAGCTCTGGAGGTAGGCTGAGTCATTTATTTCATTTCTGTATTTCTGAAAGCATCACAATTTCCTATAAGCCGTTGAAACTTCTCTGCAGAATGACGATAGAGTTATTCCTACACTGTCTAGCATTTAGTATCCTAAGCCTTTACACCGTTTGAGTCTACATACGGTTCAAGAATTCAAGGGATGGAACGCCGGAAAACCACTTCATGAAACTGACAGAATTTCAAACGTTTAAAGACAGTACGAAAATGGGTTTGCTAATCACAGGTGATCCAACTGGCCACCAAAACATCCTCGGGGTTTACAAATACAAAATCTAAACCACATTCTACATGATCCAAGAGGTGTTGGGGTGTTCGGACCTCATTTGGAAGACCGAAAGATATTGGAAAAAACCCGTGTAAACCAAACAGAATTGTAATGGCCGTCCCGAAGGCGCTCTGTTTTGTGACCGAAATTTGATAATATGTACGCACCAAGCCGATTTAAGAAAAACACGCCTAGAACTTAAGGATGAATGAAAGTCATCAGCGCCAAAAACTGGGTAACGATTAAGTAGGATAGCACTGTCAAGAGTTCAAAAACCGCCACACGGTATCCAAACGCCCGGTGTTGTCTTTGGGATCAAGTTTAAGTGAGAAGATTATGCACCACTTGATGGACAGATAAACTCAAGTTGAAACATACGGCCATGTTCGGCTATGGCATATTTTCGGTTCTCCTATCAGAGACGCCCGAGGTGAGCGGTCATACGTTGGTTAATCGGTTGTAGTGGTATGCATCAAGTGGGAGTTAAAAAATAGTGCGTCACAGGATGGGCTACGAGCCATGGATATTGTTAGGGGACCCGGGACCGCCAGTTGCAATTCGGTGAAATTCAATTTCGAAATCAATTTTGGGGATCGAGATCATCTCAACTTGAACACCACCCACATTTGATCACAGTTATTGCACACATATAGACTTTTCCGCTGGCATAATTCGTGAGGAAGCAATAGACCCCCATTTTCGCTCTTATTTGGGCTCATCAGTAGTGTGTATCATTGTCCGAGCTGGAATTTGCACTCGAACCCAAGCGTTTGTGAAACTAACGTGTGAAACGTAACATCAGTAATCTCACAATACTCGTCACCACTCGGTTATATGAAGTGTGCCGGCCGAAAGGCATATCTGACTGTTGATTCTGGCACCGGATATTGGTAGTTTCGTTTGAATTTCATGTTGATCAACTTGTCCACAATTATCAAGGAAATGGCCCCGGACATTGAGTGTCAATCGTGGAACGAAAACGTAGAAATTCCCACCTAATATTGAAGTCTGATCTGTTACAACGGAAATGACCCAGTGAGGTCAATGTCATAACCCAAAGTCATGAGTAAGCCAGCGTAGATCGTACGCCTGTATTTGTTTTCCGTTGGCGGTTTGTAGCGAACAACGGGATAACATCATTGATGTTTGAGATAATAGTCACCTCTGTGTTGATGCCTATGAGGAAAAGTTAATCCGTAGATTTGGCAAGAGTGTGTAATAGGCGATATTTGAAAGGTACACGAGACACAGCTGTCATCATTACTGTTTCCTCCGGTTGTCGCGTTTGTTAGAAGATTTTACTGATATGATACTGATGCCCCGATTTTGCACTTATGTTCTTTGCATATACCTCTGTTTCAGTTTTTTGGATCAACCCAGCATTCCCAGTCGAACATTCCAATTTGCTGTTCTTGAGGTCACTGAATGATCTACATTCCAGCTAACAACCAAGGCGTCCATTTGACAGTGGGTAGTCCCCTGGGTGCCCTAATGCAGTCCTAAATGGAGACAAAAGTAGTTCTTCCAATATGCAACATGCGATGTCTTTTTCTCGTGAACATAATAGGGAACAATTTTATAGCCTCCACTACAGATAAAAACTTACCAAAACTATATTTGGAACGTCACACCCAGCCACTACTAAGCGTTCCCCACAAGCATGCACCTGCATATCTAGTCAGCACTGCAGTCAATTTCACGCACACACGCACGCGAATCTGATCTCATCTCAGGCATTGGCCTAGTGAACAGACTCAGCTATTTCGCTTCGTCCTGTAGATCATTACGTCGACATCTGTAGGATTCCACCCAACACTACGCCAACACACTTGCGAATTCCATATCTGCTCTTTTAACATCGCTGTTTTATAAATCCTCGTTTCATAACCCACAACAGACTTAACATCCTGATGAATTCCACATAATTTTATAGGTGGCTGGATAGTGGACTTTGGAAACAGTAAAGGCTTTTGTTGGAGATTGCGCTTATTTACTCCAGTGGTCAGTCAATCGCGAAGCTGAATTTGGAATCGACTTGCACAATTACACTGGGCTGCTCGAGTCTGAAACTCGAGAATGAAATGCTTCACGTCGTAATTTGCACGTGTGTATGAAACTGAACTCGTTCAGCTGCTTCAGATTTTACATGTTGAACGTGTGAGGACGGTGGTTTCCTTAATTTTTCGTGAGTGATTTCAATGCGTGCATCAGAGGATCACAAGTCTTTAATCAGGCTGTACCTATCTTTACCGTTTACATTGAGAAAGTGAGCGACTTTCTTTACCGCCTCCAGCGTTTCTTCGATGAGACAACATACTTCAAAGTGCTTTAAATGATATTCAGTTTCTATCGCCGAATCACGAATGTTCAGACGATCAGAAGGAGAGAAAACCCCCGTCAACAAAAAATTAAGTTTAAATGTCCCCCGAGATATCGACCCAGGAGCTGTAGCTTGAATATTTATAGGCCTTAGATATTTCGAATTGCCTGTAAGTGCTCTATGCACCTTCTTGACTTATGAAATGATACCTTTTAATTCATTTCTTCCTCTGAATTCGTGGCGCCACCTTGGCATTTGTGTAATATTTGGTGTGTTTTACATAAATCTTTGGTCCTGATGTCTTGAGTTAACTTGAATAAAGAATATTTCACCACATGTTCCGCTTTATTTCATCGGCACTTGGTGCAGAAATTAAAATATGTGTTTGTTTTAATCAGCCGATAATTCGAAACCACAGTGATCTGTGTTATTCTCAAATTTTGGTATGGTTTCTGTAGTTTTGCTCGTTCGCATTTGACGAGGATTGCAATTCATTTGTATGTATACAAAAATATAAAAACATCGACTGGTGACAAAATACGCCTATTTGTTGCAAGTCACGGTTCCATACTATCCAAAGGAAAGCTGTTTCAAGTTAGAGCACAACCACCCCCACAATCCTCTTGTGTATGAGTCCTATCCCACAAATCGAAGGTTTACTGCGAGTGAGCTGGACGACTGTTTGAGTTTGGATGGATACAAGACACAAATTATTGATATTAAGCAGTATGTAGTCAGTGATTATAGGAAGTTGGGAACATCCACTGACATTGAAAATACATGACGCAGGCTGAAGCTCCGAATGCCAATTGAGTTTGTTGTATATCGTCTGATATTGGGCTTCGGAGAACCTTCCGGAACTGCAGTCAGAGAATAATTCGAAGAGTGTTTTGCGTATAGTCCAAGATGAAAACAACAGATGTACGCCTCTGTTTTTCACAGAGAAGACAAATTAAACTTTCTAGACGTTTTTCACTTGTGGTGAATATGAATGCCACAAACGGGAGAAGCGGTCAGGAGTATGTCATCAAGCATTTCCTGATACTTAAGTTTAAGTTGATACCAATTTGTGGTTACCACTGGCATGGGACATCGCCAACCCGTGATATACTGGTACGTTTTTATTGAGAAGTATGCGTCCCCACGCAGGCTGTTTGGAATTTTTCGGAAAATGATGGAGGAACATGTGGACGGAAAGAGGTTCAATATGGGCGAAATGGCCGCACAATTACGAGCAGTCCGTGTTATGTTCAGCTGCATTATTATGACGTGTTACTTTAGTGTACGTGATACTATCCGGAAACATGCATGTGGATGACACTTATCTTGCAATGTTCGTTAAAAATAAATTCCTCCTGCAGTCGGTCTCTGTACAACCGAACGGCCAAAGCAGACAATAAACAATAGTAAATGGTACTCTCGCATAGTACACACAATGTGAGTTGGACACGCTCAGGTTAACAGGTTAAAAATTTATGATTTATTTGCTGTGTAATTGGCCTTACATCAAGCTTAAGTGGGCCGCTCATGCACAAACCGATGTTGTCTATCTCTGTAACGGCAAGAATAACCGGTGGGAGAATGCAAATTAGCAGATAAAGAAGCGGAGGTACCTAACAGGTTATCTAGCCATTGCCATTCAGAAAATGTGAATCAACGACCAATGGTTAGTGCGAGAATTCGCAATAAACATCACTTACGGATGCTATCGGCTTGAGATAGTGGATCTGGATTCGCATGCTGAAAACGCTCTCTATCACCTGACTACGCTCGCCAGTCATTTGATGTAGAAGCATCCGATCGGAGGAACCATACGACGGTATTTTCAAACAACAATTGATTGTAAGATAGGCCATTATTAAGTAACAATCTTGAATATCACAGCTACCTGTCCAACATAATAGCGACGCTGATGTTGTGGGTCGAGTGCAGAGCACCTACGAGTGCCATTTTTTCACCATTCCATGTGGCTTCTCTATATCCATATTCGCTCAGTGTTTCGTAATCATTTCTGCTGGTACAGTAAGGCATCATGTGTTTATTCATACTTAGGGAGGTCGTGTCCCCGTCCATGATCGCTGGTCGGCGGAGTGTATCTTACCGAATTCGCATGTTGGTTGACCTGCAACTCTGTCCTCTCGCTGCAGCCAACTTCAGTGCATCGTTTGTTGGTAGAACTGCATGACTACAGCGATCACTTTGTAGTGACCCTTTTGGACGGCATCATCACATTTACCAACAAAGTACTAGAACTTGCGAAGACTGTCTCATCTTCTTCCGACTCCACCACTAACTCATCTGCAATTAACGGTCCATCAAAGGGAGCAGAAAAGGTCCACGCTGGATTACCTTGTGGATACTGCGGTGGGGCCGTGCGGTCGACAGCTAACGTTGTGATGTAAGTCGTCTAAGATATCATTTGGAATTCATTCGAACCGCCGAAGTATCCTAGTATCCATTCTGTAGCAAGCAGCCGAAGCCTGAACCACTCTGCAAGTGCAGATCTCCACTCTACCTTTGTCAACTCTGCCCACTTCAGCCATCATTTCGTGTCTTCCGGTGTGCATGCAAAAGTGGTCCTTTCCAACGCCCATCATAGATGCCGACTTAGACCGGCCCGCTGGCAATATGCCCGTTGCCCACGAGTCACAGAAAACCAGAATCACTATCATATGGAGCGATTCATCTCTTGACGTCATTGAACCTAACGGTTTTGTCCACGGTTCTGTACAAAGCTAACTTGAAGTTTCCAAATTGGATGAGCAAGGTAATGAGGACTTCATCTTATGAACGGCTTCAGTCATCCAAAATGGCATCAGAAACTCACATGATCCAACGACTATACTGTCTGCCAATGATAGCCGAAGTATTATGGATCCAGTCTTTCATGGAATTTCAGTCGATATTTTGTATCGTATTTTACGTCTATTCATTTTCAGTGACTTCTGAAGTGAACAGCGATCGTGCGGCTATTCTAAGGATCCCGACTACAACCATGTGCGTTCTCTTGGTTTTGGTATTGATATGTTCGCCGAGCTTGGCATTTAGGTTGCATGTCCGTTCTCTAACCGAGATTCTGTGCACGCCTGCTACAGGAGGCCTGATATGAGCTCTGTACCACTTCCTTCTGTCATGTAACTAATTATAAACAGCAAACGCCTGCTGTTTCCGTAACCACTCGTTAATTATTTCACTCATCAAAGTCGTTTAACCTGGATGTTTTTCAATGCTGTTTACCGCACCCGAAAGTTCTACGCATCTTTCGCCTGGCGTGCTCTTGAGTGCCCTCGAATGGGATGGGGCCCACCTCTGACCTTACTTTCTTCTCTTGGTTGGTGCCGTTGTTCCCGGACCAGACTGGAACTAACTACCTGTCATATTTCCAAACAGTACCCAAACGCGTTCTTTTAATTCGATATCTGTTGGGACTACATTCCGAATGCTCTTCAGGAAAGGCATTTTAAATTGACAGTGGACGAGATCAAGAGCATGCTCACTTGTCCATCGCACTTAGTCTCCAACGTATGACCATTGAATGGAAGAGACATAAGTGTTCACCCGTAGAGTAATCTTTGATGTTGTTGATTTTCCTTATCACTTTGCCAGCGTTTAAACGTACGGCACGCTTAAGTGGTTAAATCATTAGTCGTTTGTTTAAGATGTGTTAACTAGATACTTAGTACATGAGACTGTTCTCATTTATTACATACTGACAGGCCTCCCAGGCAGCACGACCGTCTTTTGAGTGTTTCCAATGGTTTTATGGGTATCTTTTAAGTGTCTTCTGAGGTTTATAATGGTGTTTGGACACCCAATATCTGGCGTAGGAATATTGCACATGATCATAACTGGTCCTTAGTAAGAGACATAGGACGGTGTATGTGTGCCTGAGTGGAATATGTACACCAGTCAGGAATGCTGTTATCTGTGGAACGCACAACATGACAGAACTTTATGAAAGAGCCCGGACGAGTGCTGTCACCCACGTAGCGCAGTCTCTGACCCCAAGTGCAACATGTATGCCAATCAAAAACGGAGGAAGCCGCGGGAATTAGACCGTGGCAAAAAAGTGTGGATGCTTTGCGAAACGAAGATCAACTAATGGCGTGCGGGCGACAGATGACGGAATTAAAATGTAATCAGTTATGACAACAAAGGAGACAACACGGACAGAAATAGATGGTTTTCGGGAAACGCACATAATTAGCTAATAAGAAATCCCAAAATTAGAAATTGACCAGTGAAGTGAATAGGAACGAACTGGAACGTAGGCTGGACAAGTGAAGTTGGTTCCATTGCGTCTATGAGGTTTCTGGTCGCAAATGATGTATATATCATTAATCAACCAGTGAAGTGAATAGGAACGGATTGAAGCATAGGCTGAACAAGTGAACTTGAACCCGACGTACTTTGACAATTTCCCGACGCCATTTAAACTGAGTAATTACGAAATTCCGTGAGTATGCATTCCGAATGTAACATGAAAGTCGACTGTTTTTACTCTGACTATCCGTAACACTTGCAGACCAAACATGGTGCAATTTGGATGTACCAAGGAATAGCATTCGCCCAAAGTAAGGGTTTCAACAACAAATTGAGACAACATGAAGTAGCATGAGCCAAAGGCTCAGTAAGTCGTGCACACAACTTACACAAACCTAAACGAAAACTACCGAAAACACAACAGCACGCTCTGTTACACAAATCAAACTCAATCCACGCGCGTCTGCCGGTTTCGACTGCGTGTTGCACGACGAATTCCGAGAGTTGGTGTCTTCCCACACAAAAATAGTTAGAAAACTGGTGAAAGGCGTTTGTTACGGCAAGTTTCAGTAAAAATGTTACGAGTGAAAGTCCCAAATTAAATGCATGAGAACTGCACATTTCACAGAACCTAACATCATCACCTGTAGTTGGTGTGTTAAGTGGTCCATTGCATATAAATCACCTTCGTGTGGCGAACAGCGGTGGCGGTAAACAACGAGGAGATTATTCAAGGAGAATTGTCAAAACTTTCGGGAGTACCTGGAGGACGTGAACAGATTTCATTGGGAAACCTACAGTAGCTTCTTCATCAATAGTTCGTAAACTGCAGCAGTTGCCATGAAACACAGGGGAAGAGATTTGCCGCCAGGTTGTCCGTACGGAAGTGTCGTGCATAAGTGTGTGCACTGTACACATCGGAAGATAACCACTAAACGTTAATATGTTTGTACAGTTTGTATGACTCTAACTTTTAGACTCGCTGATTACGGCTGCAAGACATCTTGGGGTAGTTCACTATCCTAGTGGTACAATTCGCATTGAGAAGGCCAACCTGGAATAGTCACACGACTTCCATGTTGGACGGCCTAGCATATATCTGAGATATAGACACTCGGTGGTGGCAGATGAGTGGCATGTAATGGAGATAATGCAGAACTTCAAAAGTACTTGTGGAACGATGTTGCACGTTAAAAGTAAGTTAGGGATTTAGATGCATTTCATCGACTTGTGCAACCTACGTAGGAAGCAGGTGATGATGGTGATGACGGAACAAGCTCACCAATTTACGCGATCTACTGAAACTAGAGAAACAGTACAGCTTGCTGTTAAGGGAAAAGCTTTCGCGGTTCCCATTTTTCGTTCCCAACGGTTCATTCCAACTTCGTCCTAAATTAATCGACGTCGTTTTAGAGGACGCCACTTACCAGTTAAACCACGGTGGCTTCATACTGTGGCACACCGTGTTGGTAGACGTTACTGGTGTAGGTGTGACGTTCTCTTACGCACTGATGCCCAGTGAAACGGTGGTCAATCATCGAATAGTTCTAGAACGTATGTTGAAAATGTTGCTGTGCACGCCAGCAATATAAACCTTCGTCGTTGATCGTTCGCCTGTACAATGGCGAGCAATCTGAGAGGTTTACCCCAGGTATGCCAGTGTATTTTATTGGTTTCATTTAATGAATGATGTATAGCGGTGCTGTCGTCAACTGGTAGACTTTGACACGTATCAAAGAAATCGTGTATGCCGGTGGACACGTAACATGATATACACGGGGAACGTTTAACAGGTCACTGCAGGCTACTTTTGCTTCTTTTTGCAATGGTCAATGTCGTGTAGCCATACCATCGCGGTTTCCTACGTAATCGACGGTCTGATCAGCAGGATAGCAGAGAAATGTAGGTGGGCATTATCCGCCACTGTTCCCCCTGGGGTTGCACCCGGTGATACACACGAATCGGTAGTAGGCATGCCCACTCTGTTCGTGCATTCCCGTTTGTATAGGATTCAAAACGCGGGAGATATACGTCAAGATCTTACCGTCGCGCTGGATTGCATGAGTTTTGAGAATAACCGCAAACATACAGCAACGTTCAGTGGTATAAATAGGCTGTTAGCAAAGCATCCTGACCTCATAATTCACTGCTCACTCACTGGACGAGAGACTGTGCAAATGGGCGATAGGAAGTCGTTCGCTAAATTGTGACCTGAGAATAAGACACGACCGGCAGAGAACTGATACGGCTGTTTCTCTGTTCCAAAGGAAGGGTCACAAGGAAAAACGGGCAAGGGAATGCTTGAGAAAACGAATATGAGGGAGCGTATTGTAAGAGAGATGGCCTTGAAACCGGTAAACAATGACGTTTGCCAGATATGCTACCTAAGGAAATATCCAGTGAACTTGGACGAGGACAACGTCAATCGGGTCCAGTGCTCATGCTGGTACCATCATTTGTGTGCCGGCTACCGTCAGTCTGACGTCGACCTGACCTGCGTAGACTGCGAGACGATTGAGCAACCAACGTGGTGCGACCAAACGCATGCTCAACAGGAACACGTGAACAGTCCCGTTGTCCTTCTAATAACAAACACCACTGACTCCACGACCCTTTTCAGGGGCATTTACAACTTGATTTTCAACCACTGAGTCTTATTTCACTGACAGCATCCTGGGCATGTAGTACCACCTCGTACATCATTCAGTATAACTATTTGTGTTTATCCAGCTATATACGTATACATGCATTTATGGATACATATATATATATATATTTTAAAGTTGACCATCACCAACATTTGATCGCAGCATTCGCATTCAGACAGAGTTTCCAGCCGGCCTCTTTCGAAAAGAAGCAATAGACTCGAGTTTCGCTCTCATTAGAGCTCGTCAGTAGTGCATATCCTTGCCACGGCCGGGATTTGAACTCCGGCCATTCCAATCATGAGGCAACCGTGGTGACCACTGCGCCATTGACCTCACATTAGGCACGACCGAATTGTCCAATCTGAAAGCTCAACCACTCGCGTTGAGTGAGAGAGAGGCTGCAATGACGAGATCTAAACTGAGAAAAAAAAATCGTGGCGTGTACTACAAGAAGTATTGCAATATAAGAGTGCATGTTAGTGCATCCCAGGGAAGATAAGGATGAAAAACTAGATTCTTATTGGACTACGAAAATTCAAACAGATGGTTCATCATGCAGTGCACCAACAAGGCTGAAAAGGTGAATAAGTAGAAGATTGCATACACCCAAGTTTTTGAGAAGAAGAGCGGATTAATTGTCAACGGCCAGGCTGTTGGCCGACGCAGTCATTAACAGAGACAGAGTGGATGTAATGATATGACCTACCTGACCTGAGCCTAACGTACTCGTCGTCTCTTCGTCGACGGTGTACTATAAGTACGTTGGTGACCTACTAATTGCAAACGGCCAGCGCATTCGCGGCCGCACACATCGCAACTCCATATAGTCACTTCGCCGCGACCTATGGAACCGACTGTTTCCTTGCGTACCGCACGCTTTCGTTCACGGCCGCGTAACAACTGCCCCTTGAACTTCCGGAAGCCCGTCCGAATCGTATTTCACTAGGCCGTCATGTTCGACGTTAAGTTCTCCCGACATCTAACATCAATGTTAGAACGTGAATGACTTACCTGGACAAAATCCCGATATCTCTGCTTTCGACCACCAGGATTTCTCTTTCGTGGTTTTACTTGTTCGTACAGTAGCTGCTTCGGGATATGATCGTCGCTCATCCGACAGAAGTGATGGAGCCAACGCAGCTGATTCAGCATCCACGAGATACTACGATAAACAGCGAAGTATGATGGTCAAACTCGGTTGCTATTTTAAACCTTGATGACAATTCACTTGAGCATTTCAGGGGGACGAATGCAAGTGTACACTTTTCCAAACTGTCAGCATATTGCCAATGTTCCTGAGGTGTGGCTTCGGATTACTAGTGTCCTGGATGTGACATGAGGAACTGGTTGAGCTTTCAGCTATAATATGACCAGGTGAAAGGACACATCGAAATAACGGACAAGCTCGAACTGACGTCCCTATGGCTGGAAGCACTGGCGCTGGTAGCACCGAGCTTGGTTATTGACATAAATAAAACTGTGACGCAAGATGTCACCTAAAGTTGTGGACATAAACTAAAAAAAGCCAATATAAAGAAGGGCTTTAAAGCTGTGGCGGCATGCAATCATCTGGTCTCATGATCAGCTGATAGTGTCGCAACTGTGTATATCACTCTGCAGCAGAGCTCAAGTGTATCCGTTAAAGTATCAAATTAACTCTTAATCTATGCGATGTATTTCCAGAGGCAACAATCAGCAGTACGATGAACAAGTCGTGGTGCACCAGAGAAACAATGGGTTTACCACTCTGAGGAGTCCCAATAGCACATTCGTGTGTCCCATTATTACTGGTACGTGATCCGAGGCCAATTTGGGAAGAGTATATGGGTTCCTCTGATCCTATTCTA
Source organism: Paragonimus westermani (assembly GCA_008508345.1). Classification (NCBI taxonomy): domain Eukaryota; kingdom Metazoa; phylum Platyhelminthes; class Trematoda; order Plagiorchiida; family Troglotrematidae; genus Paragonimus; species Paragonimus westermani. The sequence continues at coordinate 1,224 of QNGE01001531.1, read as the reverse complement.
CACTTCTCAGTTAATGCAAACTGAACACGCTGTACAAGCGCCACAGAGCAAAGATCAGAAACCAGCAAAACGAACTGGAGTCCTAGTACTGTAAGAAGCATTACACAAACGGTCATCTACCAAAATGGACTAAGGAACGACCACTGAACACCACTGAGGTACGTCCATATTCGCCAAAGTGGGACACAGGTTGTCTGGGTCATAGTGCTCCTCTCCATCGTCTCAATATGTTGTAGCTGCCGTAAGCCACAAGTGCCTTCTGGCCAAACAAGGTTAATGCACTGTTGCGCACAGACCTGAAACTCTAGTGAAATTTATTGATATGTACCCTTCGCACCATTGCACCACTGCGATCTGCCTAAGTTGGATCAGTCAGTAATACCAGGCAAGCCCCTTGCATCATTCTAAGCCGACATAGAGTCAAGGAAAGGTGACAGAAACACGCAAAACCATTATTGAAAAAGCACTGCAAAACACTTCAGGCAAAATATACATTGATCACATCACCAGAAGGTTAACTGTGTACTCATAAATAACGTGACGAAAGATAGTAGATGTCAGGCTGCTCATATTGTAGCTCAAACCCGGGTGAGTGAGAGTTGAAGCCAAAGGCAAATATCACAACGATCAGGTTTACTCGCGTAGATACACACATGTATACATAAATATATGTATATCTATGCATATATTTCGTTATTTACCGTACGTATACATTTACAAATATGTATATATATGTATATGTATGTCTCACTATATATACACATGTACGTATACATACATAAATACATATACATATAAACATATGTATATTGTATGCCAATATATGTGTACAAATTTATATACAGAGTTGTATGAATTCATATATAAGTACGCACACTTACGCTTGTACACATTCATCTTTACGCTTATACATAGCGGTATATATGTATATATGTATGTAAATTTATGTGTACAGCTGGGTCCTCAACCGATTGGGCATACACAATTCCGTTGACAGACGATATGCACGTATAAGTACATCAATACATATATATATATAAATATACACACACGTATACATATACAAGTAATAATTCTGTACATAAATGTGTTAATACGTGTGTTTATATATGAACATGTGCACACATATATATTACTGATGAGTAATCGGGGATTGTTTTGTTTTCAAGTTGACCATCACCAACATTTGATCGCGGCATTCGCATTAAGATAGACTTCCCGGCC
>QNGE01001530.1:87850-161383 GCA_008508345.1 Paragonimus westermani | reverse complement strand
CCTGCAACTCATGCAGATGTAAATGAGAGATGAAGAAGCTAGGTGTTTGTACTAGTCTTCCACCGTTCGGTTTGTCATACTGTTTCTGAACATTAGCACCTTATTAAGAAGAAACTCTCCATTACGACCGTCTTCCCTTTTGGATCCGAAGAGGTTGCTCGACGTGCCCAGAATTAGTGGACGCTCCCTGTTTACATACTCGACTATCGTGGATCCAGCATATCGATAGACGTTGCGAGAAGACTGAGCGCTGCTCAAAAAACCACTGAACATTCGGGATCAACAGATATCTCGGAATTATGGGATTGGCACTCATTAATAAATCCAGCAAAATGACTTTGCCGCAAGGTCAAAGTGCAGCTGTGAGTTGACACGATAACCTTACGTGAGAGCTTCCGCGTGTTGTTTTTGTGTATTTTTGATCATTTGACAAGGATGCTAACCTTCATATTCATTGCCGGAATATATTACGACCAACCAGAGTCAAGTTGTTCAGGATTTTTCCGGAACGTCATCTGAAATCTGTTGGCACTGCAAGAATGTGAGCGTCACCGCCAAGGAATGAGATTTTTAGGTTGCAGTTGGACTGCCTAAATACCGAAGTTCTCGCAGGTGACTTTGTTTTGCAACTTGAAGAGCTCCCGACCAGCTTCCATGAGTGAATTGCACTGTCCGCGGCGTCCTTTCTAACAAGCTTGTGGTATTTCCGGTCAGTGAATAACGTTTCACAAAGGACCATAAACTTCGTCTACGTGTACGGCCGGAACTCAACACTGGTGTATCGTCTCTTGAGGCTTCTCGGTTAGGTATGGTCCCAGCGTTTCTCTTGCACTATACGCACATGATATATCTTGGGGGCGGAGGAGCAATTGCTTAATCTCTGTCGTTACTTTCTGGTAACGCAAAACGTCACGAAACCTGCAACCGTTTAAATACTGGCCAACAACTGCATTAAGTTGCACCGTCCAATAACGGCCTGAGACGTTATAGAAAGATACGGATCTTCAGACGACGCTGACCGAAAGATGACATCTGAATGTCAACGATTCATACCGCAATACGGAAGTGTTGTCCTTATTAACGCAATATGTGCGACGTAGTACGGACACTTCCTGCACTTCCCCTATGCGTTTCCTTGTCATGCAACCTGAAGTTATCGGAACGTTATTCGTCTTTTGTACACAGGATGTTATTCAATGATGTAGGTCGAGTTCCAACCAGCGTTACAACGTGTAGGGTGGTTTTTCAGTGTGCAGGGCGTGATTCGTCCGTGTATATGTGTGGGGCTGCTCGTTTTATGGAAAACCGCACAAGAATCTTTCTCTGAGTTATACCCGTCATCGCTGAGACGTACGCCACACTCATCAGCTTTGTCCGTTTTACAACTGTTTCGGAGGTTCGCGAGAAAGACTGCATGCGGCAAAGGTAACGTGATATGTCGTCCTCACATCGGCCGACCACGTCGAGTATGGAAAGTGGTGAAATCATTTCGCGAATTTCGGTGACCGGCCGCCAGGTAATCACATAGTGCTCGACGTTTATTTGTGTGTTATTTGCTGTATTTGGAAAGCCATATTTTGACCCTTCAATATTAAAAAGTAAAACTTTTCATCGAATGCATCTTTTCTGCTGACCTACGTATCCTTATACAGCCACAACTGGAAAGATCGTACAGCCAGTATCCCATCAAGAGGTAACTTTTTACGTCGTTTGGGTCCAAAACTCACTCCCAGACCGGTGGATGGGCTAGCAAACTAGAAGTTGTGAGCGACGTTGCCATCACCGTTTGAAAATTCCAGTGTTGTGTCTAAAACATAGCATCACGCGTGACTGAAAGTTGTGGGAACAGCAGGACAGTTCCAAGCTCGAAGTGTGTGCAAAANCGTAGGTCAGCAGAAAAGATGCATTCGATGAAAAGTTTTACTTTTTAATATTGAAGGGTCAAAATATGGCTTTCCAAATACAGCAAATAACACACAAATAAACGTCGAGCACTATGTGATTACCTGGCGGCCGGTCACCGAAATTCGCGAAATGATTTCACCACTTTCCATACTCGACGTGGTCGGCCGATGTGAGGACGACATATCACGTTACCTTTGCCGCATGCAGTCTTTCTCGCGAACCTCCGAAACAGTTGTAAAACGGACAAAGCTGATGAGTGTGATGTACGTCTCTACGTTTTTCACTTCTGAGATTGAATTCCATTATTTCTTGGAGGCAACTTTGTGATTTAGCGTGATTTTACAATGTCGTCGAACATTCCTCAATTTTTGTATGATTGAACTTGCGCAGTTTTTTTGCGTATGCCTTTGGAGGATTGAAACAACACTTCCGACAACGGAATTCCAGAATTTCAGGAGCTGGGACTTGCCGGAAATGGGAACAAATTTGGAAACTCAAAACCACGGTTACCTCCAATATTACACAGATAACTTTGGTTTACTGGTAAAATGGAACGATCGCGATTCTTCCGCATGTCAAAAATTTATATTGTTGGGAAGAGTTGTGTGACGCTGATAAAAACAAAGCTGGAAATATAACCACATTCGTTACGTTTATGGTCGCACCAGCAATTATAAACACTTTTGAGATACTACTTACCGGATAATCTTATCCCACACAACATCAAATAAAGCGTGAGCTGTAGACGTATGTCTTTATAGACGGACTTGGAGGCAATGAATTGTCTTCAGTGCTAAAATACTGTGTGGAATATGAGTTTGAAGCTTTGCAGGCTGCGAACGGGTGAGCAAGAAAAGCAATGTATTTTGCGAGGGTTACTGAAATAGTCTCTCTGTCTCAGGCGCATTAACTCCGCGCCACTTTGCTTACCCCTAAAAGCACAGTTTTTATCACGCTTACCGGGCATTCCAATTTTTTCATTTGTGCCAGTAAACATGTTCGATTGCGTAGGGAGAGGTAAGTCGTGTGATTTTGGATGTTCACATTCACGGCCTTCAAGCTTATTTTGCACATCTTGGATGAAAATTCCGCATCTGTCATTTATACAAAAATAATTTGATGTAAATGACAGCTGCGTATAAATCCATAGTGTGCTACAATGCATCACATGACAAGGAGATTCATACAGATTATATCGCAGCCGGACATTGATACAAATTTGAATTGCGCACACAAGTCTAACATCTGTAATGCCTTGTGATACGTCGAAAACATCAAAGACTCTACAAGACATCGCGCGTTTTCTCTGTTCGTCTCCGCCCCACCGATTGCGCGCAGCCGTGTCTAAGGCGTCTAGTTTTCATTCGGGGAGTGCGATTTAGCTGGGCATGAAATAATCTTCGCAAAGATCCTGGCGCTGCCATGACGTAAAGTACCGTAGGTGTCTGTCGACGACCGGAGATTATCTAAGAACATCGCGTCCTCAAACAAACCACAACACGCGTAATGTAGACAAAGTACATGAATTTCCTGCTGAGCTTCCTAACACAATTGTCGTTTCTGATTTAGGCATGGCAGATATCCGTGAAGACATCTCACTTCCCGAAATGAAAAGTGGGATAGTCACTCCTCCCGGTTGACTTGTCTGAGCTTGGTGTTCAGCATTTCTTATTCGAAGTCAACCTGTAAAGCACGAAGTTCCCGAATGAAACACACCACCGCGTGAATCACAGGGTATTTTAAAAATCTGGTGAAGTCTATTTAAGAACCGCGCGCACGAACTACCCCTAATGGCTGTCTGGTTAAACAGCGCATGAGGCCACTGTGAAGCCTGTCTTCTAGGCGGTGGTCCACTTCTTTCTATCCGGAGTTCAGACGGCACATATACCGGAATTTCCTACAAGGTAACATATTTCACTAAGACTTACCATCTTTGGCCAGTCTATCTTAAAATATTCTCCTTCCATTTAACAGCATCGTCACAACCAGATACAACCAACCAAACAAACAGGATATCCTGGTTGAATACAAGTTCAAAAGTACTGTCCGCTGCGGTTCAAAGGTCGTCGAATAACGTGCACAGAAATAATAGCCACCGAATTCATATCAAGGTTTTGATAAGAGTTTCTGCAGTGCAATTTTCTGACCAATAAAGTTTACATAACAATCGGCTGCATACTTTAACTGTAACGGTCGGTATCCGCAAAAAACATGTGTCGTCAAATGCGGAGGTTAAATAAATTTAAGAAAGAATGTCGAAGTTATGTCACACGTCCAGGTAATAACCCAGTCATAGTAGCAGGGGTTTACCTCCGGTGAGGCGCGCCAAATAGAAGCGAATTGACATACTGGCCTGCGAATGGGTGAAACAGTATGTTCCAGTGATTACGTGCGCTTTAGTTGACCAATTGAGAGGCAGTCAAACATGAAAGTTCAGGTAGGAAATTTTGGCATCAAAAACTTCTGGGAAGAACTTTCCAACAAATCCGACAATCGCGCGATGCATCATATGATGAGCTGACTTATTGGACTCTGTGAAGGAGCTTCACCAATCAGCACTTGGGGTCCTCGCACAAAATGTGAAGTATTATAGAAGTTAACGCGAAGTTTGTCGTCGGATTACCCTCACTTTTAATAACAGAACTTATACAACCAAAACCACATCTCAAATATCTTTGCTCACACTGACTTCTACCTGGGTTCCTGAAACGTATGTCATTGTTCATCCACTATTCCCAACCCAACACCGTGATCTCACACTCCTTGTATCCACCAGCGTTCTTCTGCATGCAAAAATGCCGAAGTATATTAATTTAGTAATTTCAGTGTGTTATGGATGAACCGTCCGAGTGTGACAGCGAAAAGAGATTTTATCAAGTACTTCAATGTGGTGGCTGGATCTGTCCAACGTGTGATGTTGTCAGACATTTGCTCAAGTTCGTACATTACACACCTAATAAATTTGGCGGCCGGTACAGTGGTAGTAACTCCAAACCTTGGGGTAGACGAAGAATTTGAAGGCGCAACTTGAGATCATCTTACCAAGACGCTGCCATATACAAGGAAGTTTTAAAGACGACCGACCACACCATGGCCAGTCTCGGAGGTGTCGAAAAACATATAACGTCCACCTCTTTGGCGCCTCCCAACGGGGTTTGGAGCGGCGTGTCGTTGCTACGCCCCGTGCCCACTTTTCACATTCTCCTTGGTACTATTCGCCTAGGTTTGTATCCCACCCGATATTCGCGCCACACAAGCACTGAAATAACTACCGTCTGCGGGAGACAAGTGAAGCAATAAACCTTAAAGGGTCATTGCCGAGGCGATACAGGCCGGTAACACCACTCTTAGTGAAACTTGAAACAGTCTTGATATACGTGCCATCTGACCCCTAATGACTTCTTGTGTCTGCCATCACCTGGGTTCAATGTTGCTGACATAGATGTTCTTCTGTTCGGTGGTATACACACCAGAATCACGTCTCTATTGGACGTGATTATCCGTAGGAAGGAAAATTTACCGTTTGACGACAATAAAATGAGAAATCCTCGAGTACCGGTTGATATTTTTGTGGTATCGCTCAGGAATCTGGAAATCATTGATTTCCATAACAGATGCATCACGAGAGTTGAAAAGTTTCGTTTAAGTCCGCCGTAAATCGGTTTTTCCTTCATTTGGCGCCGATAACAATCTTAGCAATGGTAGGTGTTCTGAAGATATAAATGCGCTATCCTGTGGAGAAGTTTTTCACTTGTGACTAATATTTGACCGTCGCTTGCTGATGAATGATGCATGATATATAAATCTGACTGGACATGCCTTGACCCATTCTGTCGGCCTAATGCATGGAGATTTGATTTCATCTCATATACCAGTTTAGGTGCTGAATTATTTACAGGGCTCCAGAGGTGTCTTTGAGGGTCGGGAATTTGTTGGCTTCAGCGATTCCAGAGGGTGCTTGGATGAATACATGAAGGATTACAGTGTTCTGTACATGCCTGGTTTGAGCAAGAAATCAAGCACTGGACGTGTGAAATATGATCATATGCGTGTGACTGCCGTTGAGTTTACTTGGTAGATGGCCTTCCGGTATATAAGATACAAGCGACGTACGAGCAATAGCCGTGGATTACGACGTTTTTAGTGAGTTGAGGTCACATACTTCACACTGTACAGTTCCCGCGATACATGCTGTCAATCACGCTTCAATGTTGTTAAGAGAATAACCGTGTTGGTTGTTAGCGCATTCAAATTGAATCACAACCACGACATAACTGCCTTCTTGTGCAGCGCGCATCCAGCGATTCGTCGGCTCACGGAAAGTGAATTGAACGATTCGAAGCCTCTTTTTGAGTACTCCAACTACTAAATTGAAGCAGCATGTTGCGGATGTTTATGGCAAGCATATAAAAACCATGGATATCTGCAATATCCGCCAGTGATGGGAACCTTCAGCAATGAGTAAGTGGGTCAGCGTACACCAATGTGGTGGAAAATCTGTCACAAATCCCGCATCATATAGAGAAAAACGGCGTACTGAGTGTCATCAGAGCCAAAAATAATAGATATACGCACACATGTTTCGCACGCAGACAGCGGGTGCAGTTATTCAGACGGTTCCTTGATGTGGTAAATGTCGATGTCACTAATGGGACCAACCGCATAGACGTTAGTGTGTCCAACCATAAGTCGTGGCGTTGTGACTGAAGGTTGCACTTAGGCTGACCGTCGAGCGGGTCAACCCGAGAGGCTTCATGCGGTAGAATGCTTCAGTTCCCGTTTAACAACTGCTTTTTGAGAAACGCATGAAAGTCCATCTTCTTGGGGGTCATGTAATTGCAAAAGTTTACCGATTTCTTTGTTACCATAATGCCAAAGCAGCTTACGACTACGATTACAGTCGGAAGTATATACGGGAACCCTAGTAGCACGACCGGTCCCTGGGTGTTTCCTGAGTGTTCCCCGAGTGATTCCTGAGTGTTACAACTAGACACTTTGGAAACACTCAGGGAACGATGTGGGAAAAAATGCACACAGCCCCATTAAGCGATCTTTTCATATGCCGCACACTGTCTATTTTCCTACGGAGCTCAGTAACGTTGAACGTAAATATAATCTCGCAAAATAATAACGACGCAATGTTCCAATTCATAGGAAACGATGTAGAAGGCACATAAATAATCATACGTTATATTAAGCACAGTTTTTACAGAAATATCTGTATAACTTTGACGAGTACATAATCAGAATCAAAGTGCAGAGTTATCGGTAACGAGATAGTCTGCTTCTTTCGTTGCCCACAACCTCGCCTTCTGAATCCCCCTTTGAATGGTTCCCTTGACGTCCGCGTGCGATACGCCGGGTAAGCCTTCTTCGTGATGGATTCTACATTTAACAAGTGATGAATTTTAGTGATCGAACATGCCAACGATGGCTGCGGCCAACGTCGAGGAGGCAATCGAGACGCGACTGTTCACTCCTATCCAGTTTATGGTTTTTGCCACTTCGTCCGTCAATAATATTCTCATAACATTACGGGTGCAATCACTCATGGATGTGCCGCCGACACTGCCAAGAAAGTTCACCTGCGACTCTGAATCGGAAAAGTTGAACATACCAGCTGTGTATGTAATTCTGTTTCTTCCAGCTTCATATTCAGCAGTTGCATGCCCCCTATAGACTGCATGGGGAATCGCATTGGGGAAGTGTGTGGTGGATGATGTGCCGGAAGCTGCATATTGGAATCGCAGTGCATTCAATTCCAGCCTTTAGGCATGCAACTCCTCACAGATTGTGGTGTTTTGAAGAACTAAGTCCTCAATTGCACCTGGTGAACAAGGTGATTAGCTGCAGTGATCAAACCTACCCCCTAACTCTCTCACTTCTTTGGCAGTGTCGTTTTTGCAGACTGCTGCTGCTAGTGGACTACCGATGGTGGAGCTAAATGTTTACTGACTGACATTTTACTAATAGCATACCGGGGAGCAATAGGGTTGGAGAAAGAGGGCAGGTTCTCCATTGACCTCAATGTCCATCGTGTTTGAGATGGAGATCCATGGGACATATTCTCCAATTGCGGTGGTAGTAGAGAATAGTCAATATCGACGCCGTAAAATAGAGGTTTCCGTTCCTCTCCCACTTCATACGTGAAGTCAGAACGAAAGATAGTTTGTCTGCAAATGTGACTTAAGGCGATTTCAGTGTACCTCTTACGTTTGCTACGCGATCCATCATACCCGTGGCGTCAGACGATGGTATGTCTGATAAATGTTCCAGTGTTCGTTGAAATCTGTAAGCCAGTTGCAAGCCCTCTAGAAAATGTTAAGGAAATCAACAGCGCACACCCGTTGCGCGATGCATCTTGACTTTGTACACCTCTGAACAAGTGGGTGTTGTATTTCCACTTAAGAGAGACTTGTGATGCTTCGTAGATGCCAACCTCAACTGCGTAATCAACGACGTGTGCACTATCCCCGCTTTTTCATCATCGAACTCCACCACCTGATACATCTCAAAACGAAAGTGTTCATTAACGCAAGCAATGTGTTGTTGCTCAGGAAAACTGAATGAAATCAGGCAGGATTTATTTTACGGACAAATTTCCAAGAGTGCATTACTGGGCAAAATACAAAACTGTCCTTTAGTGGTAAAAGCAGCCCTTTACACTGGATACGTTCACGGTCCACCCAACAGGTGGATGTGTATATATGGAAACACAAGAAAATGTACAGTATGCTGGAAAGCAACATCTAGTCAGAAACATCGCAACAGGTTGCAAAACGATGTATGCGAATGCGTCTTCCAGCCAAGTCAGTGATTACCGCAGGTAGTTCATCCACCAACACCGCGTTGTTGGGCTTGACGTCACAGTATTTCACGCCTTCGTGAATGAACTTACCCTGTTCGTTCGCTGCTAAAGGGACGGGTGTTGCCTTCGCATCATCCACGAGTTCTCTGTTATATGGCAGTTGTACATGCGTCCTTTCCGTTATGCGTCGGAAGATCTGCGAAGCGAGCATATATGGAGATCGTACGAAACCGCGTAAAGTTCTCATGTATGAGTCAAATGGAAACCCCGAATAAGAGTCCAGCGGTCCGTGCATTCTGATATCCCCACACAAGTGGCTGACACAGTGGAAGTTGAACACAACCTCCGATTCACCGTATATAGCAGCGAACTTAACCAATGTTTTTGCAACGAGGACTCTACGAAATCCACATAGTGCGAACAATACTTTGGGCTGCAAAGTAAACATATGGAAACTGGAAAGTTTAAGAAGTTTTCATAGATTTTATCATCAACCACTCCTTTCAACGCAACTAAACCGATGCACAACAGGAATTGCCGAAATTCCGTTGCCCTCCAATGGTCAACAGTTTCATCATTCTCAGACACACCGTGTGCGTGTAATCAAGTGGGAAACGTTATAATATCCACATTCAACCTTTCAAAAGAGAACTGACCAACGTGGTGTTCTTCTTGGCGTCGGGTCCTGAAGTCGTCGTCTGTTCGTCGGCTGTAATTGCTAGGTGGGAACACCATTTTGCAGTTCACGTACACTCCCGGCGCGGTACACTTTTCGCAACACTGGTAACCAGTGTGGTTTGTCATTTGACGAATAAAAGCTCCGGCTGGTGCACTACCAACTACGCGATCTAAAACGACTTTCACACAGCGGTTATATGTTGACAGCAACAAACCATCCCCCAATACAATCGACAAGCGTTCTATCGCGCTATCCAAATATTCTGCGACATCCGCAGGTTTAGAAAAACCGCAGAATAGTCCCAAGACGAACACTGGTGTGAAAGGGGATGTCAGCATTCCAAGGATAGGTCACAGTTGTAAACCTGAACTGTTGAAAAGGGCCAAACCATCAATATGCAGCCGAAATCGCAGAACATTCACGTCTTCTGTCCATCGCCCACGTACGACGTGGTTTATGCATTCAGTCAAACAAAAGTGGNAGGAGGCTAAAAAATAGTACGAATAATACAATACGCTCTGAGTTATGCTATTCTACAAAGAGTAGCAATGATCGTATATAATTTTTGATGCAATGGGCACCAAGAGCAAAACTGTGGATGGACAATGACAGCGAAGAAATTTAAACCAAGTTTCGAGTTGCCCGGGCGGTAGACCGTGATTCTGGGCAGAGAACGGTTTCAATACGGCAGTAGTCTGAAGATGACGGAGTAAATTACGAAATGTTTTCTCCTTGATGAATAGCATATCAAACAAAGAAGCAGCACACTGAGGAATAAACCGTGAGTAGTATTGGAGCACGCCCAAAAGAGAGCGGAGTTCATGAAGGTTAGTCGGTGACAGTGCTTCAATAATGGAGTTAAGCGTCGCAACTCTGGTTTGAAGCCATAGCTATCAACACCATACCCAAGGCATGAGAAAGTCTTTGAGGGTAATGGACACATTGGATTCAAAAAGTCGTCTCAACGGGCCAGAAGACAATAACCATAGGTAAGTTTATAGGGATTATGGAGAATAACATCATCTTGGTAGGTTTTTATACCGTCCAAGTCTTTGGTAATTGTATCCATAACATCCTGGAATACAGGTGACAAAACGTTTAAACCAAATGGTTTCAAATTTTATCGATACACTGAAACGTCCACAGGGAATACTTCGCGTCTATAATAGTTTTGTTGATTCTTGTTCCTTGGCTGCAAAACTGTACCCCAATAGGCGCACACTGGTACGAAATCACAAATGATGCAGCGCCGATAATTGGTTCCTTACCCCACTCAGTTCTAAAATATCCAGTTACTCAATGAGAAAATTGCGCTTCAATATCGTTCGGTGTATTAGTATTACTTCAGGCGAATTTGTTTCTCGCGTGTTCGAAAGGGAAGGTGCTCCCGTTTCATATGCGCTTTATTATTACATCATCACGTTGCATTTGCTCGTGCTCATCTATGAATTTTTATTTAACGTTTTTCCACTTGGATTTTTATTATTTTCCCTCCGCACCAGTACCTTATTGATAATGAACTCGTATTATTACCGTCCGCCTAATTGGATCCGAATCGGTTGCGTAGCAGGCTCAGAAATTGTAGACACTGCACATTACAGACGCAACTTTTGTAGATTCAGCTTATCGTCAGTAGTTGTGAGCTGACTAAATGTATGTCCATAAGGCGGTAAACCCGCCTTCGTTGAGGTAAAACTTACCTGTCGATTGGCTGTGATTTATTGCTCCGCGCTTTTAATGGCTGAGAGGACCTACCTTAACGCACGCGATGCACGGATCTGTTCTCCCTGTCACCAGTAGCCTGAAGGCTCACTGAGGATAACCGCATCGTCGGCCTTTATTTCTATCCTTCTGTCTGCAAGGGATAGTTCCGTTCCCTATCTCCAACGGTTGACGACTGGTCCCTGGGTGACCCATATTTTTGATAATATCAGAAAATTGCCGAATGTTTTTAGCATTCCTATCTTAGTTCGTTCTTTTTCTATACCCCTTCTTTTAATCTATTCCTCAATCTTCACGGAAGCGTGTCCGGAAATGTTGAGCTGTTTGCTGTTTCGCGTGATTACAGCATGTTAGGACCCCTAAAGCTAAACATGTGTCATGCGCAAGGCTAGCTCCAGGAATATTGGCAGCCTCACCAGAGAGAACGGGGTATGTAACCGTATTTTTTAACCTTGCTCCAGCTGTAACGCAATGTTCACCCGAACGACACTTGCTGATGGACGACAGGCTCGTTGAAAAAAAAATGGGCTCGAAGAAAGAGGTGTGCATTTCTTGAGACTGAAATGACATCTGGAAGGAGCGACGCAAATGTTTTGCCATCTTGCTCGCCATGCTCATTGATTCAAAGGGAGTTGTGAAGGAGAATATATGGGCCATTGGGTTATCAGTGTGAACTTAACAAAAATCGTTTGAGAACCCTTTGAAGGGTCGACCTTGAAATACACAGCTCTGTGCAAAATTTTGAGCTCAACGTGACTAACAGATTGAATGACAGGAGACAATTTCTCTAACCCCATTTATTATTCTATGGGTCATCCTACGTCAGATACCGGAAATTGCGTCTCTGCCTAACGTAGCAAGACTTACTCAGGCGACCGAAGTACTTAGGTGACGATTAGAAAAACCTCCGCAATTATTCAGGTTGTAAACTAGGGTCTTCTTGGCGGCCCACGGCTCGTCAAGAGGGAAACTGTGGACCCTTAACGTTTAGCCACTCCGATCAAAGGATGTCAGTTTATGTTGTCCCAAATGCACCACCACTCTGAGTTAGACTCCCCAACCTCCCTGTTTATATTGATGAACTTCCTTGTCTCATGCAAGGGAGGTGGACAGAGGTGGCTAACTCGGTCATGGACATTGGTCAACAGCCTACTTTCAACTCTGGTAATATATCAGCGGGTCGGGGGCAGAAGTCGGCTACGCCGTAGAGACCATACTGGGTTGGAATTTGGGAGCCCTACGTCACAGTCAGTAAACAAGGCTGAAGTCCATCTTTTGAAAGATGCTGAGCCAAAACGATTGACTCAGCGCATGTTTGACATGGAGTTTGTCAATCGCCAATTTTCTCGTGAAGTAGCTAACTCCAGTGTTGATCGACAAGATAAACGTACTGTAGATATCACTGCTACGCCAATGGATGATCGGCACTAGATTGGCTTGCTCCTGTGGTCTGAGAGTGTAAGCCATCTTGATAGCCGTTCGATGCCTCAGAGACTTTCGAAGTTAACAGATGAGGGACCTTTCTACGACACCTGATTGGCACAAAAATACAACCAGATTATCAGGGCGCGTGTGACCAAACGTCATGTACCCAGAGTTGATATCAGTACGGGTAAGGCCCTTCGACATTTGTTCCTACCCTACCACCCGGTGATGAATCCGAATAAGCCTGGGTGGGTGCGAATTTTGTCCGGCTATGCGGAGGAATACGAAGAACCTCTCTGAATAAAGTCCTGCTGTCAAGAATACTTCTGCGGAACAGACTAGGAGTGTCTGGTTATGATCTCCAACGTGTTTAATAGACTTTTCCCCACAGAGAGAGAAACTGTTTTTACAAGGAAGGCTTCTAAAAGAAACGGATGGGTATTGTGCTTTTATCTGTGGTGCGATTAGCCAACGTCTGACCCGCCGGACTCGTAAGAGTTTATGGTCCATTCTTTCGGGATTAATTATTCCCACTTCTGTGCGTCATATGCACGTAGAAGCGTTGCAATCGATAGTGGGTAATGCTCTAATGAACTGGCCGGTCGAGATATAGACGAGAATTTTTACGTTAACAACTGTTTGTTTTCTATGGATACGCCGAAAATTATCCGCAGAAAGTGAACGCTGGCGTTGCTATACCGTTAATATGTGAGTTCGAATATCATGCGGATGATGGTGTACGGAATATTACGAAAAGTATAAAATCTGCCCACTGTGTTGTGGAAAATGTTTTGTTTTAATGCGTAAACCAATTTTACCGAGGACGCCGCAGAATGACGCCAATTTGATATTGAGAAAGGTTCACGAGATAGCCAAAATTTTGTGATTTGGTAGATGGAATGAGTCAGCAACGAATAGTTACTAAAGGTGCTCTGTGTATGTTGTAGATCATGTTTCGTGAGCTTGCGCGTTGGATATTCTCTAAAATGGGTGCCGACATTTGATAAGTTGGAGTGTTCAGGATCATCTCCACGTGTAACTGGGAACCACTGAAATTTGGAGGCGCTATGGGTAAGTAGATGAGGCCGCGACTGATGACTTACAAACATAATGCGGGCACAAGTCAGCTTGATCTCCTTCCATAGTAGCACATTGAAACACAGCCGTTCCCTGAATGATCTTCGAGTGTTGCAAAAGGAACACTCACCGAACTTCCTTGTGTCACATTTCTGCGTATCAGTTCTCAGATGTAAAGGCTAATAAAAATAATACACATCTTTTGGCTACTCGGAAACGTATTGGCGGACCTACACCACTCGTGTGAATTTTGTTTTATCGAACCACTTTGCATTAATGGTGACCGCGCCAAATACTAATTTCAGCTATCTTGCTCAACTCTTTGCGTGGAAAATGAGCACTGAGAAGTCGAAAAGGTCGAGAGGTTGTTCATGGGCTAACGTTCACAGTTTGGCTAAACTAGAGCACCAGGAACGTCCTAGAGGCAATTGTACAACACCCACGGCTATTTTGGCAGAAGAGGAGCAACTGATTCCTCCAGTTTCAAAACACTTTCAGGGTGAATGATACTTTTATGTGAACTTAAAAATCTAGACGAACGTCCATTAGCAATCACTTCCTCGGTCTTAAAAATTGTCATGCGAAATTCCTTAACAGAAGCAAGGTCTGCTGATTATATTCTTCAGCCGTCCACTTCGACGATCACTCACGCAGTGACGGCAAGAAATATCTATGCGGCGCTGGATGCAGGTATGTGACAGTGTCATTCAACACTACTGTCATCATCATNTACTTCACGAGAAAATTGGCGATTGACAAACTCCATGTCAAACATGCGCTGAGTCAATCGTTTTGGCTCAGCATCTTTCAAAAGATGGACTTCAGCCTTGTTTACTGACTGTGACGTAGGGCTCCCAAATTCCAACCCAGTATGGTCTCTACGGCGTAGCCGACTTCTGCCCCCGACCCGCTGATATATTACCAGAGTTGAAAGTAGGCTGTTGACCAATGTCCATGACCGAGTTAGCCACCTCTGTCCACCTCCCTTGCATGAGACAAGGAAGTTCATCAATATAAACAGGGAGGTTGGGGAGTCTAACTCAGAGTGGTGGTGCATTTGGGACAACATAAACTGACATCCTTTGATCGGAGTGGCTAAACGTTAAGGGTCCACAGTTTCCCTCTTGACGAGCCGTGGGCCGCCAAGAAGACCCTAGTTTACAACCTGAATAATTGCGGAGGTTTTTCTAATCGTCACCTAAGTACTTCGGTCGCCTGAGTAAGTCTTGCTACGTTAGGCAGAGACGCAATTTCCGGTATCTGACGTAGGATGACCCATAGAATAATAAATGGGGTTAGAGAAATTGTCTCCTGTCATTCAATCTGTTAGTCACGTTGAGCTCAAAATTTTGCACAGAGCTGTGTATTTCAAGGTCGACCCTTCAAAGGGTTCTCAAACGATTTTTGTTAAGTTCACACTGATAACCCAATGGCCCATATATTCTCCTTCACAACTCCCTTTGAATCAATGAGCATGGCGAGCAAGATGGCAAAACATTTGCGTCGCTCCTTCCAGATGTCATTTCAGTCTCAAGAAATGCACACCTCTTTCTTCGAGCCCATTTTTTTTTCAACGAGCCTGTCGTCCATCAGCAAGTGTCGTTCGGGTGAACATTGCGTTACAGCTGGAGCAAGGTTAAAAAATACGGTTACATACCCCGTTCTCTCTGGTGAGGCTGCCAATATTCCTGGAGCTAGCCTTGCGCATGACACATGTTTAGCTTTAGGGGTCCTAACATGCTGTAATCACGCGAAACAGCAAACAGCTCAACATTTCCGGACACGCTTCCGTGAAGATTGAGGAATAGATTAAAAGAAGGGGTATAGAAAAAGAACGAACTAAGATAGGAATGCTAAAAACATTCGGCAATTTTCTGATATTATCAAAAATATGGGTCACCCAGGGACCAGTCGTCAATCGTTGGAGATAGGGAACGGAACTATCCCTTGCAGACAGAAGGATAGAAATAAAGGCCGACGATGCGGTTATCCTCAGTGAGCCTTCAGGCTACTGGTGACAGGGAGAACAGATCCGTGCATCGCGTGCGTTAAGGTAGGTCCTCTCAGCCATTAAAAGCGCGGAGCAATAAATCACAGCCAATCGACAGGTAAGTTTTACCTCAACGAAGGCGGGTTTACCGCCTTATGGACATACATTTAGTCAGCTCACAACTACTGACGATAAGCTGAATCTACAAAAGTTGCGTCTGTAATGTGCAGTGTCTACAATTTCTGAGCCTGCTACGCAACCGATTCGGATCCAATTAGGCGGACGGTAATAATACGAGTTCATTATCAATAAGGTACTGGTGCGGAGGGAAAATAATAAAAATCCAAGTGGAAAAACGTTAAATAAAAATTCATAGATGAGCACGAGCAAATGCAACGTGATGATGTAATAATAAAGCGCATATGAAACGGGAGCACCTTCCCTTTCGAACACGCGAGAAACAAATTCGCCTGAAGTAATACTAATACACCGAACGATATTGAAGCGCAATTTTCTCATTGAGTAACTGGATATTTTAGAACTGAGTGGGGTAAGGAACCAATTATCGGCGCTGCATCATTTGTGATTTCGTACCAGTGTGCGCCTATTGGGGTACAGTTTTGCAGCCAAGGAACAAGAATCAACAAAACTATTATAGACGCGAAGTATTCCCTGTGGACGTTTCAGTGTATCGATAAAATTTGAAACCATTTGGTTTAAACGTTTTGTCACCTGTATTCCAGGATGTTATGGATACAATTACCAAAGACTTGGACGGTATAAAAACCTACCAAGATGATGTTATTCTCCATAATCCCTATAAACTTACCTATGGTTATTGTCTTCTGGCCCGTTGAGACGACTTTTTGAATCCAATGTGTCCATTACCCTCAAAGACTTTCTCATGCCTTGGGTATGGTGTTGATAGCTATGGCTTCAAACCAGAGTTGCGACGCTTAACTCCATTATTGAAGCACTGTCACCGACTAACCTTCATGAACTCCGCTCTCTTTTGGGCGTGCTCCAATACTACTCACGGTTTATTCCTCAGTGTGCTGCTTCTTTGTTTGATATGCTATTCATCAAGGAGAAAACATTTCGTAATTTACTCCGTCATCTTCAGACTACTGCCGTATTGAAACCGTTCTCTGCCCAGAATCACGGTCTACCGCCCGGGCAACTCGAAACTTGGTTTAAATTTCTTCGCTGTCATTGTCCATCCACAGTTTTGCTCTTGGTGCCCATTGCATCAAAAATTATATACGATCATTGCTACTCTTTGTAGAATAGCATAACTCAGAGCGTATTGTATTATTCGTACTATTTTTTAGCCTCCTTGCATATTACTCATCCTCGTCGACACTAACACGTGTCAGATCTAGCAGTGCTGTAGTAGCAGGCGCTTGCGGCCGGTATGGCTGTAAAATGTCCGTACAAAACGGCATGCAGTGCCACCAGTGTCAGAAGTGGTATCACTTCAAGTGCATTGGTCTTAATGAACACCAGTACAAACAGCTAGCTTCTTCATCTCTCATTTACATCTGCATGAGTTGCAGGTTCAACGAAAGCCAAGGCACCGCTCCGCAGCTGGCTGGTCTTACACGCAGAAAACCTGCGACTGTAAATTCAGGGCTCCTCTTAGCTCTGCATCTCCCTCCATTTCTTCCACGGAGAGTAAGATAGGGGTGTATCAACGGACTCTGTCCGAAATGAAACTGGAACTACGCTCTCTGAACGAGTATATAGCGCTTGCTCTCCCTGGTTTTGCAATCACCAAGAAAGCAGTTGCTCTATCAACTGCACACATAGAGGAGACAGCGGTGAAAATGAGAGAAAAGCTCTTAGGGAAAAGGGAGTTGTTTGACGAAGCCGCTCCCCTACCACCTCCTCTCCAACCGAGCCAGCTAAAACAGTCCTCGGGACTTCGTTCTTCCCGGATGCCACAAACCTGGTAATTGCGAGTAGACTGCGGGCCAAGACAACCAAAACTTCACTTGGCCTTTTGGTAACTTTGCCAGCCATGCTCAGCTCCGTGGTGGTGGTGAGAAAAACAGAAGCTTCGAAGTCCGTCAAAGTCCATCTCGGCAAGAGAGAGCGAGACGCGAACAGGGGACTAAGACTAAGTCACAAATCATGGCAGACCAGAAGCTACAACTGGAGACGAAAGTCGTAGTTTCTGTTCTCGAATTATCCCCTCAGACCCCTGTGCCTATTGTGGAAAGTAGAGGCACCGTCTACATGGTCGTTCCAACAACCAAAGCCCCAGACACAGGCACGAGCATTGAAGGTACCGTCACCGCGAAATAAACCGTCTTCAGAGCTATCCACCTCAACACCCACCAGACCGCCCAGCAGAAAACTCTTCCTCCCAAGAATTAGGAACAGAAGCAGCCTGCTACAGCCGCCTCCTGCGACTCAAAAAGCACCAATTTGGCCCACACCTATAAATATTTCTTCCAGTAGCCCCATAACACAGCGTCTATTGCCGTCTTCCAAACCCCGCACCCAGCAAATGAAGAAGTCAAATTTTCCATGGGTGAAAACTTTCAAACACCATCCCAAGCAGCGGAATTTGACAGGGGTGCAGAGTTCGCAAGCAACGGCGTCAATAATGCTGATCAAACGCCCTGTAGGGTCGCTGACCTACGCACAGGCGGTGATTTCGCGCCCACAGCCTCGAAGAAGGGCCGTCAGAACAACTCGGAAGAACAGACCGAGTCCAGTTTCACCGCCCTTTTCAATTCTAGGCTTTCTTTCCCAGGTTCTTCATCACACCATCCTTTCTATTTTCTCGCAAAATCCAGTGAGGAAGTAGCTTTCAGATGCATGTACACGAACTGTCTGAGTCTGTTCAATAAATTACCGGAAATCAGACGGTTAACTCATGACACCCAACCCCACATATTCGCCTTCACAGAGACCTGGCTTACATGTGATATCAGTGACAATGAACTGAGTGTCCCGGGGTATTCAGTTTACCGGGTTGACTCTGCCCGAGGGAGAATGCGGGGTTCTGAGATTTTTCTTCAGCAATGTCTCCCGACACCCACGGTTATTGGTGGCTTCCAGTCCTCTGATAACCGCGACGCTCTGTGGCTTCGACTACCACTGCTTGGCCAAGACTCACTCCTAGTGGGGGTTATTTATCGATCTCCTTCACCCGACGTCCCTGACGACGACACCCTTCTGGTAAGCCTGGAAAACTTCCTAGACCTACAACGCTTCACTCATTCGCTTATTATGGGTGACTTTAATGAACCCAAGATGAACTGGGCATCAGTTTCTCACCAGGACGGTGGAAGCGGATTCTCGACTTCCTTATCGACGGTGATACGTCGGAAGGCGTGATCACAGCACGTCACCACCCCAACGCGGCGTCGTTTTGGTCAGATTCCCTCTCTGCTCGACTTAGTTATCACTAATTAGAGCCACATGGTAGACAGAGTGATCATCAAGCTGCCACTTGGACACAGTGATCACTCTCTGTCAGCCTTCGATTTTATCTGTTACTGGTTACAACAACCAGCAAAATGGTCCACAGTTTAAAACTTTAATCAGGCAGATTTTAACGGCCTGATAACCTACCTAGGTTCACTTCTTCTTGACCTGGACTCCGTGGACCAGAACTACCACACGTTTCAAACCGCAATTCAGAAAGTAGACGACTTATTTATACCGCGCAAACTGCGCATTTTCTCTTATCAGCCACCCCTCCCACTCAGAATACGTGGTCTTCTCGACAACCGTTTCCATTTTTTCGCAAAGCATAAGCTTACAGGAGACTCAGATGACCTAAGCACGTTCCACGTTGTCCGAAACAGGTGTAGACGGGAAATCCACGAACATACCAAACTCGCACAAGAGAAGATCCTCTTCAGAGCCCGCGGGAACAACAACTTATTTAAGCATATGTGACGACTAAGAAAGAACAAACCTTCAGATCTTTCTTCACGACTGCCCAACGGCCGAGTTATTCAGGGAGTACTACTCGGCAGTCTACAACGTCGCATCCTCAAGCTGGCATCCTGTACTACCGTTGCAGAAGTTTAGGCAACCACCCGTGACCGCTGAGTTTTCTGTGCTAGACGTTGAAGACCTTTTACTCAAGTTTAATTCATACAGTGCAATGGGTCCTGACATGATCCATCCCATAATACTCAAGGAAGCAGCTGTTAATCTGGCTGAACCTCTTTATAAGCTGTTTAAGCGAACACTCCAGACTAGCATCCCCCTAGCGCATGGAAAGAGGTGACGGTCACACCCATATTTAAAGTAGGTGACCGGCACTCTCCGGCTCACTAGCACTCACTCACTCACTCTCTGGCCTCACTAGCATCACGTGCAAAATAATGAAGCACCTAGTTAAGCGCGCCATACTCAATCACTTCTCATCAAATAATCTCTTCTCTCCCACCCAGCATGGCTTCCTTCTTAATCCATCACGCATAAAAAACATGCCTATTTTCATGGATAGTCTGACGGAGGCCAAAGACAATGGTCTCATCTCTGATTTCGCCAAGGCTTTTGACCGTGTCCCACACGGCCACCTGAAACACAAATTGGAAGCCTACGGTATTCAAGGAGAGGTTCTTCGCTGGATTGCCTCTTTTCTTGATAACAGAACTTTTAGAGTCAAAACCGGATCAGATCTTTCTGCGGGAGTTTCCCAAGGGTCAGTGCTAGGTCCTCTGTTATTCCTCATTTACATCAACGACCTTCCAAACAATACTTCCAGCAACGTTCTCTTATACACAGACGACCTAAAATCTGGAATGCCACTGCACTACAAATTGATCTTGACGCGATCAAGCGCTGGTCGGACGATTGAAGTCTCCCACTAAATGACAATAACTGTGCTCACATGTCACTCGGTGGAGATTCTGGCAATGCCTTCATGATTCATAGCGCATCAAGCACAGTAGATATCATGAGAATCTATCTGAAGAAAGATCTGGGCATCTGATTGTCGTCTAACTTATCCTTCACATAGCACCATGAGATGACGGCGAAAAGGAATTTTCCGCCCTTATGATGACTCTAACACGTGAGCGGAACTAGTTAGCGCGCACAGATCAAATTTGAAGTGGTAATCGTTACACGGTTGTTCCGTTCGCCTTTCAGACCGCTACGTCAACGTTGTGCACGAGGATCTTGGACCAACGGACAGTCAGACAGACAAGCAGGACACTCGTATTTAAACGTAATTCCCTTGTACTTTTGTACCCTTATCCTTTTTGATATTCCAGCATTGCCGCGTGTTGCGTAATACATCTCCGGTCTGCTCTTCTGGTTGCATGTTACAGTTTGGCGACCCTGCCGGGATACAAAATGTCAAAATCTACAAAGAGACCTGAAAAGGACCAACATTCTTCTACTCCTCACACATCCGGAGACTCCAGTCACCTCATGCAAACCCTGACAAACATCCTAGACAGACTGTCGACAAAACCCACAACAGCAGGGGCGCAAGTATCGATCCCGCATCCTGATAAGTTTACTGTGGGGGGTCACTACTATCGTTGGGAAGGTCAGGTACGAGCCTATCTCCGTACCTTCCAGCAGAGTTCCACAGTAACTTTATTCTGAATTTACTGAATGGAGAGGCCTTCGATATTGTTGTCGAGGCGAATAATCCTGGACACCTCTGTATCACATGAGGCGTTTACCGAGCTACGACGTCTGTTGGACGCCCCATTGCATCCGACTGTCTACCGACAACAGTTGCATGCTCGCAGACAGCTCGAGGGGTAAACCGGTCGGTCGTTTGCTCGCGAACTGCGGCACCCGGTCGAACGCGGTTATGAGAAAGAATCCGCAGAGGAACTTCGAAAACGGATTCTTGAACAGCTAGTGGAGGGGATCCAGTCGACGAACCTAAACAAGGAATTTCTACTTCTTCCACCTAGCGACCTGGACGCCGCAGCGCTGTTAGCCGAAAACCTCGAGCGTGTTGAGGCAGCCATCGGCCGACCAGTACAATGTTGCGTCGCGGCACGGGCGATCAGTCAGAGGAACAGCCCCCCAATGCATAGAAGAAGCCCATACCGGCATCGGGGACCTAGCCACTCGCGCTACGGTGGCCACGAACGGCGATCTTGGTGGAACAAGTCGCGTAGACCATGCGACATTGCGTTCCGGGCAGATCGTCAAGCCTCCGAAGCTACCGACCAGGCAACCGGAAGCTACGTCAGAACAGGTAAGCCCAATAGTCTAGTTTACGTTCCTTCCCTTACCGATTGTTTCCAACCGCTGGCAGAACTCACAGTTCAGATAATAATATGTGGAATAGTACTTGTAGGTCTGGTAGATACCGGAGCTTCCTTAAGCGTAATCCGCACACACACAGTACACAGACTCTCGAGCTACAAGCGAAAACCGTGTTGTCACCGCATCCTCACGGCCAGTGGTGACCAAATGCCGACTGAGGGCAAAATCGTTGCACCGGTCATAATAACTGGATGCCATATAGAGCACAGTTTCGTGGTAAGCCCCAAACTCCCATTCTGTGTTATAGTGGTGATGGATATTTTAGGCCGTCTGAGGTGCACGCTCGATTTGCACAGCCTCAAGCTAAGGAACCCATCCGGCGCCACTCATTTGACACCTATGTCTAGAACTCTGCCAGAAAACGACTTCTCTCTCAACGCCACTACCGCCCCTTCCGAAGTAAATCGCCAAATTGGCCAGATGTTCCAATCGAGTGGGGCTCCCAGCAACTCGCGTAGTGCTCAGTGCTTGAAATCGATAATCAAGAGTCGACCACAAGTGTTCGCGTGGGAGGGAGCAACGTTAAGTCGTACAACCATTTTGAAGCATGGACTTAACACAGGGGATGCGCCTTCAAGCAAGATACCCCCACGCAGAATACCTGCACACCTTCAGGTTGAGGGTGCGTAAGATGGTTGATGACATGTTACAGAAGAACGTGATCCGGCCCTCAAAGTCTCCACGGGCTGCCCCAACAGTCCTGGTAAAAAAGAAAGGCGGTGAATTACGGTTATGCGTGGATTACAGGAAGCTCAAAGGAGTGACAAAGAAAGATGCATTTCCGTTACCAAGAATTGATGACCTGTTTGATGCCCTCGGCGGAGCCACGTATTTTAGTACGTTAGACTTGACATCAGGCTATTGGCAGGCGGAGGTCGAAGAAAACGATAGAGCGGAGACGGCTTTCACTATACCGTCGGGGCTGTATGAATTCGAGGTCATGCCCTTCGGACTATCAAACGCACCTGCGACGTTCCAACACTTGATACAGAAAGCATTACATGACTTAATCCCTAGGACATGCCTAGTGTATCTAGATGATGTCATAGTCCATGGGAGGTCCGAACGAGAGCATACGCACAATTTGGAGTGTGTACTGGACCGCCTGGCCGAAATCGGTTTAAAACTGAAGCCCTTGAAATTTTATTTTCTACTCAAAGAGGTAACATTCCTAGGGCATGTAATTTCGGGAGAGGGTATCCGCACAGACCCAAAAAAGACGGAACAAATTCGATCTTGGCTCACGCCGAAGGACGCAAACGAGCTGAGGAGCTTCCTAGGGCTAGCGTCCTATCATCGCCGCTTCATTATCTTCTAGTCAAAAGTTTTATTGTACGCACAAATCACCAGTCTCTCCGCTGGCTACAAAACTTCAAAGGCCCAGAGGGACAGTTAGTCCGATGGCAGGAGATCCTACAGGAATACGACTTCGTATGTGAACACAGACCGGGCAGACGACACTCGAACGCCGGCTCATTATCAAGGCGTCCTGCGCGCAATCACGGCGACTGTCCGTCTTGTATTACGCAACACGTGGCGTTGATAAATCTACAGGGTGCAGAATATGGCTGCTGTCAGCGGGCTCAAGCAACAGATCCTGAGACTGCGTTAATTTATGAAAGGTGCCGGAACAATGGGAAAAACCAACAAGCAAGGAAATGGAAGGAATGAGCCACGAATCTTGCTACCTTCGGGCGCTATGGGAACAGCTCAAGATGGCAGAGGGAGTATTATTCATCCAATATGGACCCACTTACATGAGAAGGATTGTGGTCCCTCAATCTATGGTACGTGACGTCGTAACAGACTTGCACCTAGAGCTCGGACATGCGGGAATAAACAAGTTGGAAGCGGCCGCACGACAACGATTTTGGTGGCGCATCAGAGGAGGGATGTCAGGCTGTTATGTCAATCGTGCGAGAAATGCGGCACTTTCAAAAGCCCTCAAATGGGACGACGAGCACCGTTGCAAATTATGGCCGCAGGATATTCTAACGAGTTGGTCGGTGTAGATATTGTGGAGCCGTTGCCCGAGACACCCCGAAACAATCGGTACATTTTGGTCCCAGTATATTACTTCACCAAATGGTGTGAAGCTGTCCCGCTTGCACAAGTGGATACATCTACCGTAGCAACAGCCATTATCGACCACTGGGTGTGCTTGTGGGGAGCCCCGACCCAACTCCATTCAGACCAAGGCTCCTACTTTGAAAGCTCTTCGGTTCGCGAAATGTGTAGGCTACTAGGAATAGATAAGACGCGAACCACAGCTTACCACCCGCAAGGCAATGGACAAGTGGAATCGGTCCCTCAAAAATTCCCTCAAGGCTTTCGCAGAGGAGAGTGTCACCGAATGGGACTTAGCTACACCGAAATGTCTGTTAGCTGATTGCAGCGCCATTCACTCTTCGACTGACCAAACTCCACAGTTTTTGTGGATGGACCGAGAAGTGCGACTACCCTCGGATGCCCGGTTGCCCGTTACACAGCAACTGCAACTGCCGGTAGCACAATATGTAAGCAACCTCCTCGATACACTTCAGCAGGCCCACCAGATAGCACGAGTACATCTGGAGACATCTCACAGGCATCAGAAGGACTATTACGACAAGGGGGTATTTGGAGCTCCCCTGAAGGTTGGCGGAAGGGTGTGGTTGCACAACACGCTTCCGAGCCCAGGAGTCCCAATGAAGATGCATAAACAGTGGAAAGGGCCGTACGTTGTCATGCGAATACTTTCGGAGGCAACCTGTCAAATTAGTGAACTAACAGAAACCAACAGACAGCCTATTGTAGCTCACTTTAATCGACTAAAACCATACACACAAACTACAGGCCGGGAACGAGCACCGGTCGTTCCCGAGGTCGGGATGGAAGTGGAAATCCCGAACGTCCTAGACATGGGCGAAGCACCAAGGACGGTGCTCAGTGAAGAGGGGAGTTGTGTAACACGCGACCGAAACTAGTTAGCGCGCACAGATCAAATTTGAAGTGGTAATCGTTACACGGTTGTTCCGTTCACCTTTCAGACCGCTACGTCAACGTTGTGCACGAGGATCTTGGACCAACGGACAGTCAGACAGACAAGCAGGACACTCGTATTTAAACGTAATTCCCTTGTACTTTTGTACCCTTATCCTTTTTGATATTCCAGCATTGCCGCGTGTTGCGTAATGCATCCTCGGTCATAATCTTCGTCTGCTCTTCTGGTTGCATGTTACAATGACTAGGCGCACTTCCCCCCGCATGGACAAGAAAGCTTTTCAAACGCTTCACGGCGTTTATATAAGACCGCTCCACGAGTATGCCAATCAAGTCGTGTATACCGGCCTGAAGAAAGACATTAGCTGCTGAGCGTGTCCAGCGCGCGGCTACCAAGGTGATCGCGGGCCTGAGTAATGTTCCTTATGAGTCTGGACTTAAAATTCTTGACCATTACCCACTTGAATTTCGAAGACTGCGGTGATTTAATACTCCCACACTTCTTCTTTAGAGTTGGTCTTGTAGAACTTTTTTCACTGTAGCGAATGGTGACGGCCGGCGAGGACCTAATAGGAGGCTTTTCAAGCTTCGTCCTCCGAACTTTCTCAGGCAGCAGTTCTTTTCTTACGGGGTTATTAACTGTTGAAACAACCTTCCATCTGGGGTCGTCAGCAGCGCTTTTAGCGATCGTTTTAAAACGTTGCTTGATTCTCATTTACCCAAAATTGCATTATGCGAGTAATCTTACTTTGTTCTTGGAATTCACTGTAATCCCCAAGGGCGGTGCTACACCCTGTCTTCAAAGATCACCCTTCATATCTACAGACGCCCGCTGACATTGAGCAAGGAGAACCGACTGGATCCGGGAACCTTGGGCCGCTGCCTCGAACCCGTGTATCAATCGCTCAATAGCTGAAAATCTGCTGATATATATGTTTGCACGTGTGTTATTGCCAGCATTTGTGCGTGGTACCAAACTAACTGTCACTGTACGCTCGAATTCCACCTGCCCACGCTGCACCAAGCCCGACCAATTTTAATTAATCTCCCGTTGATATTATACTCGTCCAAGATGTTTACTTTTCCCTATTGGTTTTACTACCCTTCCCTCTGATTTTTGTTGTAGTTTTCGATGCTGTTTTCCCCAACCCTCATTGCAGGCCACTGAGGGTTTGTGCACACATTGCCCTGCTACATAATAATCTTGGTACAGTTCGGCTGCGTTATTCGAATGCTGATTGCTTCATTGAACGGTGTCTAGTCACCCACGGTTGCCTGCGGTCGCCTAATCAGGTGCAGTAGTTGCAATAATTTTACCGTTTGCGTTCAGCGATGTTCCTGATGGTGATGCTGCTACCAGCATACCGAGCCACGCCAATTCTGGCGCTGGTCCAACGGCAACATCAGTCGGTGATTGTGGATTGATTAATTTTTTCAACCACAAGCAGCTGTCAGTGGACACTAGAAGGACACTTCTGAAGCTCCAAATTAAAAGCCTAGTAGAAGTAAACAAAAGCTTCATGCAAGCTGTCGGTTACGTTTGTGGAACTCCACCTTGAACATTGAGTCCAGGAAGACCTACCGCGTTTAGCAGTTGATAAGACAGCACTGAAGAAATTCGGGCCTGCGGGTACTCCCCGATGCAAAGTTTGAGGGGCCTATCATAATGACAAAGACCCGACAAACTTGAGCGTGTTAGCCATTTTGTCGTCGGCTACAAGGTGATCTGATCATTATCTATCGCATACAAACCTGACGCATTGGCGTTTATTTTTAGGATTTTTGTGAAAGCACGGCAGCAGGATCTCTGCGAACACACTTTGGGGTTGAGCAGGGTTTGGCCTGGCCATATAAGTGCAGAAGTCCGTCTCTCTCGGTTCGTCATAAAGCACTGGATTACTTCTCCAGGGGATGTGACACTTCCGTGATCGATCGAACGTTTCCAGCGTAAGCTTGATGCTCTTGGGCTGCAGTTCACTATTTTCCAGTAGGTTTTGTATCCTTTATCTCTGGCTTCATTTTACACACTTATTTCTTATCGTCCGTCTCTCGGCACGCTCTCAGTGATAGTGCCTTTCAATAACTACAGATTCATCCAACATTTACCATGTCCCCTTCACGGTTGGAATGGCCGGCGTTCAAATTCCGACCGTGGCAAGGATATGCACTACTGACGAGCTCTAATGAGAGAGAAACTCGAGTCTAGTGCTCCCCGTCGAAAGAGGCCGGCTGGAAAGTCAATCTGAATGCGAAGTCTGTTATCAAATATGAGTGATGCCCAACTTGAAAATAAGCCAAACCCCCGACTACTCATCAGTAATCTAAAATATCGCCTTGCGGGTTCAATGAGTTCAGTGATCTCAGCCTGTCTCAGAAGTCCTAATCGCAGGGTTATCGATTTGAGTCTATGGAAATGTGACAGCCGCGATCAACTGTTCTCTAGGGTCACCAACCCACACACACAGTGATGTCGCGCCGGCAGCCGCAAAAACTGGCCGTCAAAACAACTTGGGTGGAGTAAACCGAATTCAGTGCCACAACTCTTCTCAGTTCCAAGTCTCTGCTTCCATCTTCTGCGACATTTATTGAATATTGTGGCGCGTGGTTCCAAAGAGGCCATTGTAGTAACATGTAGAGCGCCGCCTTTGTCTGTTTAGTTGGTTGTTTTGCCACACATACTCCCTTCAGCCTCCTTTCAGGTCCTCAAACACGTGGGTTAGCTGCATCCGTGCAACGGGCTGAGGAAGGTGACCAACCAGAACCCGGGGTCGGCGGTCAGTGAGTGTGAGGCCACGTCTGATTGGTGGGAACTCCCAGACCGTGGGAACCCGTATATATGTATATATATAATATATGTGGACAAGGACAGGCTGTAGATCGATCTCTCTCGGTATCTGAGTTGTGTTGATACACGGTTTTTGTTGATTCGTGGTTTTTCTATTCTGTGAAGTAGACTTTACTGTGCACGACTGCGAACGTTGTACTGTGACTTGTGGTTGACTCAGTTGGAATGTTACAATTTTGGCACCCACGGTGGGACCGTATTTCCGAATAATGCTCAGTACATCGGATACTCAGGAGATGTCGAAACTTGTTTGGCGGCTGACAAACCGTTTTGTTTCGAACGGCGGACATGCATTTGGTGTGCGACAGGAGCATGGACTACCAGCACCAGAGAAATACACTAATGGGGAGGACTTTCATATTTGGGAGGCACAGGTACGCCACTACGTGCGACACTTTTACCCAGACCGGCAGGTGGACATCGTAATTATTTTGATTTCTGGTGGAGCTTACGGCAAAATTGTTGATTTCGATATTCCGGAGAATCTTGAGGACCTATTCCGCTTTCTGAGACGAGGGATCGCAGGTCTGTGCCATTGGGTTGAATATCGAAAGGAGTTTCGTGAGAGACTCCAGCTCAGTAGGGAAAGATTGGCGGATTACATGCAGCAATTGAGGAGACTTGCGAGGATGGCGTTTGTGGAAGAGACACAGGAGCAGAGAATAGGCGGCACTCTAGAGAGTTTTTTGGAGGGAATTCGTCAGTCGCGATGTCAGCGCGAATTTATCATCCGCTCTCCCAAAACCTTGGCTACGGCTGAGAAGCTGGCTGAGTTGTCAGACCAAGTGGAAAATGCTGAGTCCGGAAATGAAAATTTCGCTTGTGTGACTCAGAGCACCCCCTTTGTCCGATTGCGGGGTCGGATGGTCCGCAGAAGCGCTTACCCAAGAGACGGACATTGTACACAGTGCCATCCAAAAGTGGAAGCGCCTGACTGGCAGAGATGTTTCACCTGTGGCCGGCATGGACACCCGGAGCGTGGGTGTCCATTATCCGTCCGGAAGCGCACACATGCCGGTAAGTCTCCTGTATGCCAATCGCGTATTCCTCTTGTTTCTGAGTGTGAAGATAAAGATATTGCATTACGCCCTGTGCTGAAAGCGAAAGTTTATAGTCGTGACCTTGAATGTCTGCTAGATCCTGGTCCGTATGCAGTCTGCTTGTTAATAAGACATACACCACTTGTCAGTTTAATGAAATAGAGGGGCCTGTCAGCCAGGTTCTGGCCGTGGATGGACAACCGTGACACATGTTGGCTAGTGTTCGCGGAACAGTGCAGATAGGAAAGTGGACGTGTACACTGAAGTTCTTGGTTGTCCCGAAGTTGCCATTCATGTCATTCGGGGCGGTAACTATTTGATAACCATGCGATGTATCCTGGACATATCTAACCTGGCCGTACATGTATATGGCGAGCGTTTTTCGTTGGAACCAGTGTAGAAAACGCTA
Source organism: Paragonimus westermani (assembly GCA_008508345.1). Classification (NCBI taxonomy): domain Eukaryota; kingdom Metazoa; phylum Platyhelminthes; class Trematoda; order Plagiorchiida; family Troglotrematidae; genus Paragonimus; species Paragonimus westermani. Next base: position 132,234 of record QNGE01001530.1, on the reverse strand, counting down.
TCAGGCGTTGTGGAGGTCCGTAAAGGACAGCATGTTACTAAGGGGGAAGTGCACGTCGAGTTCGAATGACAAAAATTTATAAGCGGCACTTACTCACACCTCCCAGCACACCTAGCACAGAGAGTACGGGAAGTAATTGAAGAGCTCCAGGCGACATTCTGGATGCACTTACTTTGTGCGACACAGAATTGACACGGGGGAGGCACACGATCCAGGAAGCGGCTCGTCGTTTACTAATCCATCTTCAGGGCTAGGTGCAACAATTATTAGGAGACATGTTAGACGAAGGCATTATCCGGCCGTCAACATCTCCATGGGCGTCCCCGGCGGTATTAGTCAAGAAAAGGGATGGCTCCTTAAAATTATGTGTTGACTACCGCCAGTTAAATGCGGTAACTAAAAGAGATTAGTTTCCACCACCACGTACCAATCACCCTATCGATGCTCCTTTGGGCACTGAGTGGTTATACAGTTGAGTTGGCCTCTGGCTAATGGCAAGTGGAAGTGGAGCCCGAAGATTGTCTGAGAACCGCGTTTTTGGTACCCTCTGGTCTGTACGAGTTTGAAACCAGGCCATTTGGATTGACGAATGCCCCGGCCACCTTTCAGAGATTAATGCAACCTGTGCTCGGAGACCTAATTCCCAAGCAGTGTATGGTTTACTTAGATGACGTCATTGTACACGGACGTACCGTTGATGAACATTTGCATGACCTATCCAACGTCCTTTTAAGATTATCTGAGGCTGGACTGAACTTGAATCCAGACAAATGTTCGTTTATGCGAACTAAAGCAAAATATTTGGAACATCATTTCACAATCTGGTGTGAGCTGTGAGCCGGAACAATGCGTGAGGTGAAAGAATGGCCAACTCCTGAGAATGTTGAAAAAAAATCTTAGTTTCCTTAGGTTGGCTTCTTATTATCGACGATTCGTTCCTCGCTTTTCTCACATAACTAAACCCCTGATGTTGTTGACAAAAATGGGACAAGTGTTCGAGCGGTTCGAAGATTGTCAACGGTCGCTTGATCGATTGAGAGATGCGTTATGCACTGCCCCCATTTTAGCGCTCCCAGACACAAGAGCGGACGCAAAAGTTTTCATCTTGGATACTGACGCTAGTGACGTCACTATAGTATTGTATTATCTCAGTTAGACAATAATGATAAAGAACATGTTGTTGCTTGTGGAAACCGAAACCTCAACAAAAGTGAAAGGAACTATTGTACCACCAGAAAGAAGATGCTTGCTCTAGTATACTTTATTAAAGATTTCCGTCACTATCTCCTCTGATAGCGTTTCTTAGTTCGAACGAATCACTCATCACTTCAATGGCTGCAGAATTTCAAGGATTCGGAAGGGCAAGCTGCTATTTGGCAAGAGTTTTTACAACAGTACAACTTTGGATATATAAACAGGCCTGGTCAGCGTCACCGAAATGCTGACGCATTATCTAGAAGACCGATTCTCAACCATGGCGAATGCGTCTCATGCACAAAATAGTCCAGGATGATCACCGTAAGGCCAGAGGAGAATAACCGACGGACTTATTTTCAAAGCAACGATGCAGATATACAGGTCAAACATAGACGATAAAAGAGGGTGGGCCACGTCAGACCACGCAAGAGATGGCAGGAAATAGTTGGGAGGCGCGTTGCTTGTGGTCGCTGTAGAACCATCTCTATATATAGATGATGTTCTTCATTATCAGTATGGCCCGTCATAGTAAAGCCAAATTGTGGTCCCAGAATCGGCGGTTGATATGGTTTTACAGGAACTGCATGAGAATTTGGGACACGCGGGTCATGAGAATTTGGGACACGCGGGCCAGAACAAACTTGGAGAAACCGCGAGACGGCGTTTCTGGTGGCTCCACCAACGAAGAGACGCCAAGGATAGGTGCAGCAGTTTTGGTCTGTGTGTAAAAATTAACAACCCCAAGAGACAGCCATGCACACCGTTACAGAGCATGGTGACATGGTATCCGAATGAGATAGTAAAAGTTGACATCGTCGGACCACTACCAGAGACCAGCCGAAGGAATAGGTACATCCTCGTGATGGCAGACCATTTTAACAAATGGTTTAAAGCGGTGTCAGTACCACGAGCGGATGGCGGAACGACCGCCAAACTCATTTTTGACAACTGGATCTCACGCTGGGGCGCCCCAACTCAATTACACACTGACAGAGGATCAAATTTTGAGAGCACATTGATGCGTGAACTGTGTAGAATACTGGGCATAAGGAAAACAAGGGCGACTGCTTATCATCCGCAGGGTAATGGTGCCGCGGAGCGCGTCAACCGCATCCTGAAGTCCCTCTTGAAAGCACTTGTTAGTTCAGAAAACACCCGTTCATGGGACGAAGCCGTATCTCACTGTCAGCTTGCACACCGTGCTAGCATCCACTCTTCTACCGCACAATCACCACACTACCTGCTAACTGGAAGAGAGATGTGGCTGCCTTCCGACTTGCTGACTGATAATCTATCAACCACAGACTACTGCGTTCAGCTACGTGACAAACTGGCAAAAGCACATGCGTTAGCAGGAGAACACCTGCGGACGGCCCAGAGGAGACAGAAGGATTACTATGATAGAGAAGCATATGGAAGCCCCTTGGAGCCCAGCGATAAAGTTTGGTTGGTTGCAGAAGTCCCGGAAACTGGAATTCCAAAAAAATGTTTTATGAGTGGACGGGGATATGCGCTGTGCACGACATCATTTCCGAATCCACCCGCATTATACGGGACGTTAATGATAATAGGTCCGGGATCAGAGTGGTGCATTTCGGTCGTATGAAGCAGGATATTACAGGATAAGATCGATTGATTAATTGCGAGGAGTTGAAAGTGGCTGGGGAGTGCACTGTACCGCCAGAGGAGGGAAGTCCAGAGCACTGTGGCCAGCGCTCTCGACGTGGGGGAGTAGTGGAGCAGTACGTAGTGCACCGCCATTGTCTGTTTAGTTGGTTGTTTTGCCACACATACTCCCTTCAGCCTCCTTTCAGGTCCTCAAACACGTGGGTTAGCTGCATCCGTGCAACGGGCTGAGGAAGGTGACCAACCAGAACCCGGGGTCGGCGGTCAGTGAGTGTGAGGCCACGTCTGATTGGTGGGAACTCCCAGACCGTGGGAACCCGTATATATGTCTATATATAATATATGTGGACAAGGACAGGCTGTAGATCGATCTCTCTCGGTATCTGAGTTGTGTTGATACACGGTTTTTGTTGATTCGTGGTTTTTCTATTCTGTGAAGTAGACTTTACTGTGCACGACTGCGAACGTTGTACTGTGACCCGTGATTGAATCAGTTGGAATGTTACACCAGTTATTATTGCGTACTAGCGCATATTCCCTTTTTACCACTTTTATCACTCAACTCGATGTACCATTTGTTGTATTTTGTCGCATTCACTTGCTTCGAGGCCTTTTGAACATAACCTATCATACAGGAGTGCCCGCTATGTCAGCCGATCTTCACAAATTACCAGCCGTCAAGCGATCATCACTGCGCATGAAAAGCATGACGACGGTGAAGATGGGTGTAAAATTTTCAGATTGCTCGGTCAACACCTGCCCCACACCTGCTATCGCAGATGAGATCAATGCCGCTGCTAAAATGGCAGTCTCGACAGCTAATCTTTGCACATCACGCGAAATGAACAGCATCAAACCATGTTCAGTTTCCATTACCAATCCATTTGTAGATCATGCTAGAAAAATAGGAGGATTGGGGGCTGGAATGGCGAAACTACATCGTATAAACGAGGAGCTTGCCGAAATTTCGCACAAATTAGATCTGCTATTGGGCATTATAGATGCATCACGTAACATCCACCATCAGACGACCCCTAGCCACCAAGACCTCGTAACCGCTGGGACGTTTATTGATACTGTAGCTATGGAACTGCACAAGCGATTATGCTGTGCAAGCAAAGTGGTCGTGTTTAATGTACCTGACAGAATACCTCTGTTGTCCGTGAAAATGGTTTTACTCAAAGCCAGTAAGATGGAAGAACAAGAGTGTTTCCGCCTAAGACTTCACAGGAAAGTACACCAGAGGCACTGTCCATTGTTGCTCCAGTTCACATGCGAACTTGTAGCGAACGAATTCGTCAGAGTACAGAAGCCGATCAGGCGTGGCACAAACCTTAAGTCCGAAAAAGTGTTTGATGACAAGACGCCACTCCAAAGGAAAATATCACGCGCCAATATTTCCCGGGGAAGGAAGAACTTATGTAACACAGTCAACAACCTCATTGATCTGGCTGTAGATCTCGACTGCTCCACGAGTTCGCTGAACCCTCAAGTTACAGCTGGAGACGCCGTTGCGTCGCCGGTCAAGACGAACACTGAAAAACAAACCACTTCTAGCTCTGGCAACGCTAGGCGCGTTCAGGTTTGCGCAAAGAAACATATCCCCAGTCCTCAGCATCTCGCGCTGTCGACCGAGGTATTGAATAGAAAAAGCCCTAGACCTAAAGCATCCATAGTTACTCAGAACACTAGAAGAAGCAGCTTAAATGCCCCTGATGATGACGCGACTGTGCGAGCAGAGCAATCCACTTGTCACCAGAGGAATTCCTCTTCGTTATCTGGAGTAACTGGAAATACCAAAGGCAAATCCAAAACACCTGAAGAATGCTCTAACTCAACAGTAAGATATGTAAGATGCTCACCAGAGAACAGCAGTTTGGATTTGCAACATGAGGGTGAACCAAAAGAATTTCACAAGCGCCATGAATCTGGTTCTAAAAACCATATTCCAAGAAACAACGCACCGCGGGTAAAACCGCACAATTTGTTTCCCACTGCTTCCAGGTCAACCTATAATTATACTAAGGGTCACAGTTATCATCCATTATCCAATAGCTCCGTAGTAACTCATCCTCTTGACCGAAACATGAGTGCTACTATGAACCAAGTTCCCCATATATATACCTTAGCAAGTACGTCGTCAACTGATTGTGTTAACAACACAAATGTCTGCCAAACCAGTCCTTTTTTAGTGCACCCCTTGGTATTTCATCAACCGCCGCATGGTCCTCCTCCCCAAGCCCCACTCTTTAGTTCCACCATAATGGCACTCTCCAGAACCTTCTATCATGGAGCCAAACTTTCAAATCCACTCAAAGATGAGCGGAAATTTGAAACATCCCTTAGAGCAGGCGTTTCCATGTGGTATTTCGCAAACCATTGTCCCATGTATCACGAAGTTCTTTGGCAGTTTATCTGCTGTATCTGCCAAAAATAATTTCCTAAGTTTATTACTCATGAACGCAAGATCGTTGGTTAGTGTGATGCACAGTTGTCCTTTTATCTTTTTATCTTATCCCCATATCACTCTCGTGACTAAAACATGGTGCTCTCCTTACACCCCAGACAGCCAGGTTAGCATCGTAGGATATCGCATGTTTCGTAGGGACCCTCTCAAAAGACGAGGAGGTGGAGACATCATTTATCTGAAAGGGAAATTTTCCGCTGTGACACGTGATGAGTTTAGTCTTCATAAAATCGAAGACTCGTTGTGGTTAATGGTCTCTGTTATTTCTCGTGACCTACTTATAGGATGCAGCTACAGTCCGCCTAATATTGCAAGTGTAACATGCAGCCAGAAGAGCAGACAGAGATTATGACCGGATATGCGCTGCTCAACAGGCGGCAATATTTTAAATACAAACGTCCTGCTTGTTTGTCTGACTGTCAGTTGGTTCGAGATTCTCGTGCACAACGTTGACGTAGCGATCTGAAAGGTGAACGAAACAGCCGTGTAATGATTACCACTTCAAATTCGATCCGTGCGCGCTAACCAGTTTCGGTCGCGTGTTACACAGCTCCCATCTTCTCCGAGCACCGTTCCCGGTGCTTCGCCTATTTCTAGCACGTTCGGGATTTTCGCTTCCTCCCCGACCTCGGGGACGACCGGTGATGGTCCCCGGCCTGTAGTTTGTGTATATGGTTTTAGTCCATTCAAGTGAACCACGATTGGTCGTCTGTTGGTTCCCAATTTGACGGGTCGCCTCCGAAATCATTCGCTCGACAGCATACGGTCCTTTCTTTTGTTTGTGAATCATCATTGTGACTCCCGGGCTCGGAACCGTGTTTTGCAACCACACCCCTTCGCCAACCCTCGGGGGAGCTCCAAATACCCTATTGTCGTAATAGTCCTTCTGATAAATGTGAGACGTCTCCAAATGTGTTCATGCCATCTGGTGGTGCGTGTGTACAATAAAACCTTTGCCTAGAAGATAATGTCGAAAATGTCGCACAAAGAACACTAGCCCAAGCATTTCTCTTCCGGTAAACCAGTAGGTTACCTCACATTTACTTAAACACCGACTACCGTAGGCTATCATTCTTTCCCTGCCGTCTTGTCCCCGATGTGACAGAACGGCCCCGATTGCACTGTCGCTGGCATCGGTATCGGAAGAAACTTTCCGGCCTTGGACGACAGGACCGAAAAAGCTAACAGTGGCGACGTGCACAGAGCTTCGCGTAGTGATTTGAAAGCATGGTCACATTCTCCCGTCCACGTGAATTCCTGAGTACTTTGTAGTAGCCTGTTCGGAGGAGTGGAAATGCGAGCGAACTCAGTGACGAAGTGGCGATAATAGGATGCTAACATTAGGAAGCTCCTCAGCTCGTTTGCGTCCTTCGGCGCAGGCGAAGATCAAATTTGTTCCGTCTTTTATGGGTCTGTGCGGATAACCGCCCCCGAGATCACATGCCTCAGAAATGTTATCTCCTTGAGTAAGACTTGACGTTTGGGGGGCTTCGGTTTTGAACCACTTTCAGCCGGGTGGTCTAGCACCCACTCCAAATTGCGCTTGTGCTCTCGTTCGGACCTCCCATGGACTATGACATCATCTAGATACACTAGGCATGTCCTGGATATCCAGCTGTGTAATGCTTTCTGCATCAAATGTTGGAACGTCGCAGGTGCGTTTGACAGCCCGAAGCGCATAACGTCGAATTCATACAGACCCGATGGTACGGTGAAGACCGTCTTCGCTCGATCGTTTTCTTCGACCTCCGCCTGTCAATAGCCTGATGCTAAGTCTAACGTTCAAAAATACGCAGCTCTGCCGAGGGCATCAAACAGGTCATCAATTCTTGGTAACGGGAATGCGTCTTTCTTTGTCACTCCATTGAGCTTCCTTTAATCCATACATAACCATAATTCACCGCCTTTCTTTTTTACCAGGACTATTGGGTAGACCTTCCGTTGAGCATATTCAGAATAAGGTTGTTGTGGGACTCTGCTGGGAAGTTACAGAGGTAAGACCGTACTTGACCTTCCCAACGGAAATAGTGCCTCCCACAATAAATTTGTCGGGATATGAAAATCTATACGTGCACCCCGGGTGTTGTGAAATTCGTCGATAGTATGTCTAGGAAGTTCGTCAGGGTTTGCATGAGGTGACCGAAGACTCCGGAGGGGGAAGGAATAGAAGAATGTTGGTCTTCTTCAGGTTTCTTTGCAGATTTCGACATTTCGTATTTTGGTAGGGTCGCCAAATTGTAACATAACCAGAACAGCAGACAGAGATTATGACCAAAGATGTATTACGCAACACACGGCAAGTGTCTTGCATGTTCGTCTGACTGTTCTTTGGTTCGAGATTCTCAAGCACAACGTTGACGTAGCGATCTGAAAGATGAACTGAACATCCGTGTAACGATTATCACTTTGAATTCGATCCGTGCGATCTAACTGGTTTCGGTCGCGTGTTACGTTGACGTTCTTCTCGATGTGACTTTGAACTATTCAAAAAATTGCCCCCACAAAATCTTGTAAAAGTTTTATTAGTTTAACATCCCCTTTTTGGAACTAAATTTGTGGCGAGAGCCAACTCTCTTCCTCTCTGTTGCGTGCGTCAAAGTTTCATAAACTACAGTCTTTTGCTTTTTCGTTACATCCTTTTTGACAGCAGGCCTCACGTTTTTGCCACTGATTAATTATTCGTCTTCCAACGTTTGTAAATATCTGCAGTGCTCGAGCATACCCAACGTGCTTCTCACATATGAGTTTAGAACTATATATTATTTAAGTAGCTTCTGAAGGCAGGTGTGCGAACTGGCTGGGCCTGTTCAGTAGATCGCCGGAACTCAGAGAGTTTGTTCATGACACCCAACCCCATATGCTTGCCTTCATGGGGACCTGGATTAAAGTTGATATCACTGACAGCAAACTGAGTGTCCCGGAGTATTCCGTTTACGGAGCTGATTCTGCCCGACAGATAATGAAGGCTCTGTGATAATCCTTTAGCGATATTTGTAGACACCCACGGTTATCGGTGGACTTTGGCTCTCTGATAACTGTGACGTTCTGGGGCTTCCACCAGCATTACATGCCCAAGACTCACTCCTAGTTGGAGCAATTTTTCGTTCTCCCTTATTCAACGTCAACGAGGACGATACTTTCCTCTCAAGCCTTGACAACTTCCCAGAACTACAAAGATTTTGTCGTCTGCTCATTATGGGTGATTCTAATGTATCCAAGATAAACTGGATATTAGTTTCTCACCAGGACAGTGGGAGCGGCTTCTCGACTTGTTTGTCGACGCTGATACGATGAACAGAGTGGACATAGCATACCAACGTCCCGATGCGGTATCGTTCTGGCCAGATTCTATTTCTGCTCAACCCAGTCATTACTACTGATAGCCACCTAGTAGAAAAGGTGATCATTGGGTCACCCCTTGAAGACAGTGACCAATCAGTGTCTACCTTTGCTCTTACCTGCTACTGGTTACAACAGCCAACAAAAGTCCACATTTCGGAAAGTTAATCGGGCTGTCTTTACTGTTCTGGAAGGCTACCTAGGTTCACCTCTTCTTGATTATGACTCTGTGGACCAGAGCTACCGTGCGTTTCAGAGCTCAATTCAGAAAGCCGACGACTTGTTTGTACCACACAAACTGTGCACCTTCTCTTTTCAGCCATCCCTTTTTGATGAGAATATTTCGCTTCCTCATTGACTGTTCCCATTCATTCCCGAATTGTGAGCTTACAGGCAACTCGGAGAATCCAAGTGCGATCCATATTGTTTGAAGTGAAATCAAGAGGACAATCCGTGAACACACTAAATCCATATGACAAAAGGTCCTCCTCAAAGCCCACAGCAATAAGAACTTAACTAAACATATGCGCCAACCAAGATGAATCAAACCATCAGCTCTTTTGCGACTGCCAGACAGGGAGACTTCATCGGACTCCCTATTTATGGTCGTGTTATTCACGGAGTACTATTCGGCAGTCTACAACGTCGCGCCATTCATTTTTTATCCTGTTCTACCACTAAGAACTTCCGACAGCCACTCGGTACCGCTGTGTGATAGATGTTAGTTACCTTCTATTCTAGGTTTACTCGTGAAGTGTTGTGGGCCCTGACAAGACCCATTCCAAAATTCTCAGAGAAGCAGCTGCTAGTCTGCACAGCCCTCTATAAACTATTTAACCAGACACCCTGGAGCGGCATTCTCCCAAGTGCATGGAAGAAAACGACGGTCACATTCACCTTCAAAGTGAGCGATCGATACTCACCGGATAGCTATCAACCAACCAGCCTTATTAGAATTTCGCGCAAAACAATGAAGCGCACGTCAAAAATTGCCGGCTTGATCCACTTCTTATCCATTCATCTTTTTTATTCTACTCATTATGATTTCTTCCTGGCCGGTTGTGCATAACAAATATGCTTATGTTCATAGATTGCCCAACGGACGCCAAAGGCAGTGGCCTCATCTTAAGTACCATCCACTCTGAATTTGCCAATGCTTTCGCCCGCATCACATACGGCCCTCTGAAACCCAAAATGGAAGCCCAGGGTACCTGAGGAGGGGTTTCTTGTTGGACTGCCTCGTTTCTTGATAATAGGACAACTAGAATTAAACCCGGAACAGAAACTTCCACTCTTTGATTTCTACTGGAATTCCACAAGGGTCAGTGTTAGGTCCTCTGTTATTTTTTATTTGCACCAGTGACCCTCTGGAGAATACTTTCCACACGCCAACGACCCAGAAAACCGGGATGCCACTGATCCGAGCGCTGGACGGACGATTAGATCCTCCCATTAGATGATAATAAGTGTGTTCACATGTTACTCGATGAAAATTTTGTCAGTTTCTTCGCAATATATGATGCGTTTAGTAGAGTAGATATTATGGTAGTTGACCTGGAGAAAGATTTGGGCATCTGGTTATCGTCCAACTTGTCCTTCGGCTATCACAATGAGATGGCGGCAAAAATAAGATTTGTCGCTCTTAAATTGACTAAACACACTTTCCACCACATAGAATAGAAAGCGTTTAAAATGCTCTACGGGATATATAGGAAACCGTCCCTCGAGTATGTTAATCAGGTCGTGTATGCTGGTCTGGAGCAAGACACATTAGCTGTTAAGCGTGTCCAGCGCGCGGTTGCCAAACTGGTCACGGATTTAAGAAGTAACGCGTACTAGATTCGATTTAAAATACCTAATTTGTATCCCGTTGGATCTCGACGACTCTGCGGTGGGTTGATTCTTTCTTTAGAGCCGGCCTCATTGGATACATATTTGTCATAGCATATAGTGACAGCCAGCGAGGGCGCAACAGGAAAAAATGCGAGCTTCGTCCTCGGACTTACCTTAGGGAACAGTTATTAATCCTCGGAGTAGCCTACATTCTGAGGTCGGTGGCAGCGCCTCGAGAGATCGCTTCAAAGCACTGCTTGATTCTCACTTGCTTAAAAAGTCAGTATGTGAGTGATCTTGCTCTGTTCTGGGTATTTACGGTGATACCTACAAGCGGTGCTACATCTTGATTTTAATTATTGTTTTACGGATAAACAGACGCCCGCATGAGCCTGAAAGATAAAAACCAACTAGATCCAGGCATTCTGGTTTCCCGCTTCAACCCAGTGTACCAGTCGCTGAATCGTTGAATACGAGAAAATTCGTTTTATTAAGCAGATGACGCAAACACGCTAAGGACGCTTTTGTTCCCGCGTATTCGTTTTTTGTTTTTGCTGGCATGTCTAGTGACACCGTCGTTACTTACGGACCAACCTCTACAGAATTACAAAGTTTAATAAAGCGGGAAAAGCAAAGAAGACACAAAATCCGCATTTTACAAGTAATTAATTCGTCTTCACAGTGATTTCCAGGTCCGCAACCAATCTAAGAGGTGTGCTAAATTTATTCGTGAGAGGTATTCCTGTAAAAAGCGTGATTTAGAGGAACAGATTGCTTTAGAACTGCAGGTATTGTCACATTTTCCCTAATTTCTCCAGGCTGAGTTCGACCGTAACGATAGAGAAAACCTAGAAAAGAAAGTGGAAGAATTCCAGCGGGTTATTGATCAGTCCGGCTCTAGTCATGCTTGTGCATCTAATTGGGTAATTTACGCTTCGCAATTTCCCACAAATGTCTTTTTGGAAGCTTTCAAACTTTGGATAGTTTTTTCGGCTTTGGTCTTGACTTACGCGTGGAACATACGTCAGTTTCACCCAACTTTATGATTGTTGGTGACTGTGAATAACCCTTTTCTCGCGGTGCGCTCCCTTCACGCTGAAATTTAGAGAAATTCTTTTGGATTCTCCATAAACGCGGAGACACTTCGGACACGCCTCTTAAGATGAGTATACTGACGAAGATTTGGGTCTGACTCGAAATGATTTTTGCACTACGAATGACGATGTTCAAGGGGATTGCACCATTGGTAGCTGTCTACTTTTCAACCGAAGTTGGATCATACTGAATGGTGTCCGAATGATCTACTGCCTTTCGCGCTAAGATATGAAACCCGACTGGTGGAGCTTGTAAGATATGTACAAATTGCAACAGCTTATCACTATTTTTAGTGTATGGCGTCCTGACGCCGAACCGTCTACTCGATCACACATTCCCAAGTTAGACAACCAAGTTGCTGGTTCATTTTACTAGCAAGCACGTGGATGTTTGAGTATCCATTTTGTTCCATCAGACCACAGGGGTCAACACAGTGTTTTTGACAGCATCTGAGCTGATGTCTATCTTAGCATGTGCGTGTATGACGTGCTGGTGTCTGTCGACAGGCTTTAACCAAAGCACTAATTCTGCCGACACAAACCGGTTGGGATGCAGGTGTGCAGACTACTGTGACGCAATACTCTGCAAGGCCCCCACTAAAGCTCATCTGCGATATTGGGTCTCGGCATCTTGAGAAAAAGTGCTAATCCGTGGTGCTATCCGAAATTGGGTACACATGAATGGCAACACTAGGATTGTAAATGGATTTTTCAGGGACATCGCATATGCCTAGTTTCGTACCCAAGATTACTTTTTGGAAGGGCTTGTTGACCTAATTGTCGGGGTTTACTCAGACGATAAAACGCTAGCTGTCTGGGCTTCAAGATGTAACTGTGAAGTAGGGTGTCAGGGGAGTTTGAAGCTAATGGGTTAGTCCATCTGTGTGATATCAACCGGATGATTCGCGATCGCTTATGTCGCGGAATGGAGTTGGGTTAAATGACTTCTTTCCGGAACCTCTCGCTTAATAGTTTGGCCTGCGGGAAAAAATGGATGGGGCCCTTTTTAGGAAGGTGAAGGATTAATACAGCCCAACACCACAGTAATTCATGCACTAATGTTTGAATCTGGTCAGCACTCTGCCCAACAGGTACACTCAAAACTCTGTCGAGTTCATGAGCCGTGTTGAATAATACACCGGCTGCCACAGTCAAGCATTGGACGATCGGAGGGACCTTTGTTTGAAAATCCCTTTTGTTAACAGTCCTCTCCGTTATCTGGAAGACGACAGTTCTTCATACAGGCTAGTTCTGCTACATACCTGCTGAATCGTGCCTACCCACACACTTCTACTTTACCGATAACGTGATATGTAACTGTATGAGCCTTATCATAATCATAGCATGAGTAGAAGGTATTGTTGCTTGTGTCACCATCTACCTTAAAGTTGACGTTGAGTATCCTGAAAGAAAATTTCACTAAAAGGGTTAAAATGTAATAAAAGAAGGTGAGGTGAAAAAACTAAGAATAGCATGAATGCAGGTACGCCATTGACTGCGGAACACTATCTTCTCGGATGGCTTTTTCAAGTAGCGATTTGAGTGATCACGCTGACCACAGCGAAGTAGGCGACATCTGTTAACTTTGGTCAGTAGAACAATCAAAGTCTTCATATTTTGTGACCACGTTGTTGCCTGACCAAAACACGGTTTTACCCAACTGCTAGTCTCATTATACAATGCCCGATGCGTCAAGCGTTCAGCCTATATGCAAAGTACGTAACTTGACCGTCACGGGCGTAGCAATCTGATGAGTCAACCAATTGATCGTGCATCTCGGGCGTTCCAAAATACGCGCTGGTAAACGGCCGTATTACGCATATACACTTCGTGTGGGCTAATTGATGGAAACATTCGTGCTCAAACACAGCAAGTCTGTTGAAGTTTTTGTTGCGAACAGGTCATGTTCTCGAACCATGGTGCGTAACAAAACGCACACAAGCATTATGTACCCTTCTTTTCAGCGACAACCAAATGTCTTTGAAGTTTCCTGTTAGATCATCTGAAGCTATTGTATGTAATCATCCTGACCCTCGGAATGGATGTAGCAAGTTAGCCTGGCCCTCATTCCAAGGTAACAGTGGTAGAGGTCATTAATTTACTAGCATTCATAGAATAGTTAAAATTTGTTGAGGCTGTGTGAAGATCATATCAAACGGTACTGCCAGTCAAACTGCTCCGGTCACTACAATGGAGCGGTCGAAAAAAAGTCTCAGAGAAATCTCAGCAGCAACGAGAGGTGGTTTTGACTATACCAGTTCTAAAGGGGCGCTTTATATACGGTTAAAGTGCATTGTTGTTGACTTCATAAGACTTATAAACATACATCGACTTTAAGCATGAAAGTTTTCGCCGAGAACATTAAGACGTGTTAACACATGACCATACGAAAGCAAATTTACAGCTTTAATATGCAAGCTAAACACCTTGAGGATCAGTTCACTTAGTCCCAACTAGCTCAGCCACTTGTGAACTGTGAAGCTGAAGTTACTGGAACTTACCAGATCTCGCTTGTTTTTCTCCCGCTCTTTCCAAGTACGATTATTGTTAGCCAATCTGACCACATCTTCCTTTGCTGTAGAATGTTGTAATGGTGCTTTCTTACTGACGCTCATCCGTAATCATTTCCTTCCTCAAAAGAACACTCTGGCGTTAAGTAACAATCCCGGAGGTATGAGTTCTATCCTTGTCGGATCCAAGACACTCATAAGGTTCATTCTGTGGCAGCTTGTGAAGCGCAGAGGTAGCTAAGTTCGAGAATTACTGGCCGCCGTCTGACCTGCTTGCCAGTATACCGATTGTGTGGTCATTTTCTGTCGGACACTGGAGATTCGGCAGTCTTTCCAATTCAACAGTCGTATCTTTGGCCGAAATTCTGTTCATGACTCGGTTGTCCGACTTGTTCTAAGGCTGCCTCCTTTATAGTTTCGTGAAATATATCGGTTTGTTCAGCTTATCACATATCCATCATGAGAACAGTTAGTTATGGGTGGCTGTCCCTAACATTCTCCACTTCGAGCGACGATCGTCATGGGTTTCCTTTCTCCCCCTTTGTCAAATGGTATTTTGAAAGGAATCGGAGTGAGGCTTCTGCCGGGTTATAATCTAATCAACGTTCCATCCGTGGATAACTATTTTACTAAGGTTTCCAAACCTTATGTGAATTGCTGAATTGGTTTAGTTATATGGATGGTTCCTACCGTATTTACTTTCCGCTTGTGAAGATTGGTTGCAAGCAGGCCTCCTGATACTGTCGGTGGCTTTGCTGCGACCGTAATAGGCTCTTGGCCTGGAACGTTGCTTAGTGTTAATCACTCACCATAAAGTGCGTGAAAATATGGACGCAACCACTATTTTGCACTAATAACGTAGTCCATATCCGTTAAAAAACTCCGCACCAGTCCTGCGCTGTGCATATACACGTTTTCAGTAATCCCTTCCGACTCCTGATCTTTATTTCGTTGAGGAGTAATCTTTAGTAATCACACGTTTGAATTGTCACTGGGGTCACTGTACAACTTACAACAGCCCCATTCATCAGGATAGTATTATCTAATTAGCTTAGAGTATTTCTAATATGGTGATATCAGAGGCGTGTATGTATGCTATCTTTCGGTGAAAGAATTCCGGTTGTCAGCATTTTCATCTTTGCTCCGTACCTGTGAATAATATGGTTCGGGCTGCCTATGGTCCTGACAGTGGTCCGCGATGTCGCAGAGTAATAACGAAGTACAAACAGAACGCAATAGGAGAAATGTAGGGGGCCAAGTACCAATGGGGCTTCAGGAAAAGGAGCAGTGGACCGCTTTGGGAATACAGGTTTTTCATTAACTACGTTATACTGCGTTTTCTGGGAGCGTTTCAACTCAGCGATGAGACGGCACTTACCGACTTTTTCATCGGAACGAGGTAAGCTCTTATTATTGGTGACGTCACCGCCCACCTCCCTCGCGTTTTCTTCCTAACATTACTGGCCACACTGTGCAATGCACGACACAACAGACGCCCTGCCAACCTGAGGAGTGCATACTTCAACCGTAAAAAGACATTACATCGTTTATCGATAGCGATCTTCCACGTTTACGAAGTGCGTACAGATGGACTTTCGCTTTGTCCATGTAGTCAACCTATTTGATACAGGTTGCTTAGCGGAAACTACGTTGGTCGAATGCTAGGAGTTCCGACGCAGCTCCCATGCAAGTGGTCCGGACCTATGATCCCTGAAAACGCTTTGTATATTCTGTCTTTATTCGATACACGGACGTCTTTACGAAGTCAAGAGTGACCGGGATCGGCGAATAGATTACGTGCTTTTGTTATCCTTTTGGATACGTTGTCAGTAATGTTACAGGCTAATGGGATAATACTACCCCGGTAGTTGCAGTGATCGGCTTTTTTGAACCACCTGTTTGCAATACCAGAAACAGGGTCCGTATGATATGCCGCGGTGTTTGCTGTTTGTGTACACAAGGTGTATCAACCTAATACTACGATAGTGGTAATGGCTGTCACTCATAAGCTTATTTTCTACGTTTAATTCATTGTTCCCGCCTGCTTTGTAAATTCTCTTATGCATAATGTCCTTTCAGACCCCTCGTTCACTTTCACCTACTTCATGTCTCGCTGTTTTATGGTCGTTGTTGATTACATAGGTCAATTTCGGCCACCTATACCTAAGGATCGATCATGATGCAAAAAACCATCCTGAATACCTAGCCTGCCGTAAACTCACTGCAGTTTGCCCCCTTGCTCGATGTTGATTTTTGTTAGATGGTTTGCACAGCTTACGTGGGGGTTACAAGTGCGATACTAAATAAATCACGTCTGTTTACCCAGTCGCACTTTGCAAGTAAGCATGGTCCTCCTCATATACCGCCCCACACGTATGGACTGTTAATCCAACTAATGTAGCGGTTAACCTTTAAATCAGATGGTGATATGGTTTCCATTGGCTGTAACTTCTCAGTAGCTTTGCACTGGTATGCTGTATTGTTTGAGCGACTAAAGCCATTCGACGACAGCCCCATGGGAACACTGGTTCCGACACTCTAGTTCACTGTTATCGATTAGGAAAGGTGAAGTTAGATCGTTCTACCTACTGTCCCTGTCCTCATATTGGAGCATCATCAATCTGAGGAGCTTGGGTAGTTGTCTAACTTTAATGAACAACGTCAAGTGCTCTGTTGTTGACAAGACTGAACATTCCAAGATCGATAGAGACGATACGTAATAGACTCCTGCAACAGGCTTTTGCTATACAACCTGCGCATACTTTTAAAACAAGCTAACGCTTTTTCACCAACTTTTCAGTGACTGAGCTCTCTAATTCCCCTCCCTCATAATAGCATTTATTTTTTGCGCAATTTGTTTACTGGTTGTTCCATCGCTTCATGTGCTACCGTCAAGATCGACAGCAGCCCAATCTAGAAAATCATTGGGGATGGCCTTTATATGAATATTTATGATCTTCAATGGCGATCGATGAATTCTTCTGTTGGTTTTCTTCAACCACTAAAAGTTGCATCCACTGGTGGATTGAGAGTCGTATGATCTGAAAACATCCACTGTTTTTCCGAACGTGAAACAAACGTCGTATCCGACGAAGAGCTTAAAGCTTTGATAATGTTGCGGCTAGTTGTCGGTTGCACGGTTTTTCGTTGTGTATCATTTCTGAGTCCTCCTTATCCCTTCTCAGGCGGAGCCAATTATTACTTAGAGGACATGCTCCATCCTTCTGATGGAATAGTTATATCTCATTATCTGTCTATGTTGAGACCGCAAATCCTATCACTGACATAGCTGTAACCATTTCGGTACCGGTATTAGGACGACCAGGTAAACTTTGTTCAGTAAGTTCCGTGGATCATTCTTTGGACGTTTCCTGTTTTCTCGAGTAATGAATACCCCTCACCTGTTTTAATGTTTTTGTGGTTGTTACTGATATTTAACTGCCGTACATTCATGTAAGGAAGAAAACTGATCCAATTTAGCGATAAAATAAGAGGAAAGAGTGTTAGTTAATTCATAGTGGCTTGTTTGTGGATTCAAATGTGAGAGGTTCTACTGCCATCTCAGCAATGGTTCGTATCAGTCATCAATGTCTGTAGTGTGGACGCAGTTCTTGGCTCGTTTTGTGTATAGGTGCTTTTCTGATCACTTTTGGTGTGATTTTACGGTGGAGCTTCCTCGTTACGCGGTGGCTGTGATGTGACCACTGTAGGATCGACCTTTGTCCACTCCCACTCCTCCTCCTAATGCCGAGGTGGCTAATGCAGTGGGGTCAAAGTTCGTGAACATATCCGACTCGAGATCCAGTCTCAGAATACGTACCTCTGTTAGATATATTTCTTACACTGGATTCAAGGTTTTCCCGACTGAACTTCTTGTCATAACAGTTACGAAATAGAAGCACAGACTTAGAAAGTTCACCGGCTGTGAAGAACTTAAACGACAGAAATATAAGGTATTTTTAGCCCTTGGCTGGTGAATTGGTTGAAAATTACTAAGCTTCCGGCGAATCCATAAAGCACCTTTTCTTACCAATAGGATGATCGTTATCTGCGGGACTTTGTTTGCTTTTCATGTTTTGCATCGATCCAACACTGTTTGGGTTCGGGGAATTTTTCGGAACATATTGCCTCCGTCCACAATGGTTAATTTCATTTTATCAGTTCAGGTTCCCTAGGCAGCCTTTCTAGATATCTGTTCAGTGTCGACTATGAGGTGCTTGGTTTGCTCTCTCTCTTTATGTGACTGACAAAACAGTCCGGTGGGCAACCCATGACTTGTTTTAGGAACATGAAGTACTTGATGCTAATTTAGCTTCAGTTGTCTTGTCGTGGCTGGTGACCAACTTAGCGTGTGCTGTTTGCTGGAGACCCTAGGGAGTGTGGTCTCAAATAGGAATCAGTGATGGGAACACTTTTGCGCCTCGTTGCGTCCTGTCTTAACCATCATAAACCATTCGTTTCACAAAGGAGAAACTCAACAATTGTGTGTAGCGTAGACCTCTCACATATCCTCAGCATCAACAGCAAAAGTCTCGTTAGCTGGGGTTTTGCTGTTGGCGATCGGAGATCGCAAATTCTGTCGGGTGCGATCATCTATCACACTATGATCGACCTTTGTTGAAACGGAAGGTCGAAGCTGTATCTCGTCTTGTATTCTTTTCGTTTCTGGTCCTTTTTGGTCGTGGCTACGAAACTACACCATAATCGGTTTTTTTAGTGGAATTAGTCGATTTGATAGCCACCGTCCTTCCATAGCTTCTAGATGTCACAAGAATTGTCGGGAATTACTATTATTTTTGCTATTATTAACGACAATCTTTGCTCTGATTAATTATGTGGTAAACCCCTAACATACCTCGTTGCACAGCACTAGTAGATTCGAAAATCGATTGCTGGTGTCGTATAAGATGCAAGATAGATAAATACGACTTGGCTCAGAAGTACGGAAGCGTTTTTCTGTAGGCTAGAGACTGCATGACCGCTTTTAGTCCTTCAAAATAGGCTTCATGACAAAGCTTATAGTCGAAGACATTAGAGACAGTACATAGTAAAGTTCAGTGGCGCGATTGTTACTTCTGGTTAATGTGTATATTCGTGGATTATGGGCAATAAGTGAGCTGGAACGTTTGAGGCTGAGTACTGCACAGTACTTACATCCACATCAACATCGGACTCTTGAATAACATTGAGGGGTTCTGGATCATGTGGGACAACATACCAGCGGTATCGGTCGACTGTTGGGTGGTCGCAGTGCTTCTTTTCCGTCTTAAACCCCCATCTCTTCAACCAAGAGGCTGTAATGTTACAACAATAAAAACAACCTTGTGTGCTCTAGGGGCGTTATCTCGCTCCCTAAACACCCTTACGCAGTTGGTTGTATAAAATGCAACCTTGCAATTTCGAGGGCTTTTCGTCCGAATGTTCCTTATTAGGCGGTATCCAGTGGTTGTGTCGAGCTGGACGGAGGTCGTTGTCACCATAACTCTCTAAATCAAAGCAATGCACAAGTCTGATTACCAACTACAGACAGCAGGATGGGTCAGGTAGGTGCAAGGAATCAGATGTCGTCTTACCCTCTTTCGCTACTCTGTTGTTTGTTCAAATGATTTAGGCATCTCAGTGTTTAAGGCTTAACTTTAGACAGTGGTTGTCCACAAATTAAACTATTCTGGTAATATTTTTCAACCCTGGTTGTTCCCTTCTCAGTTAGCCGTATATCAGTTAAGCATGAGTCTGTAGTGACTATAATAAATAATATTTTGATAGTCGCACTCATCTGTATCTTTTTGATGTTTTTGGTTTTTCATCTATTTTTGCTTCAGTCAAGCTATCCATTTTGTAACATCCGTCCAGGGGCTACAATCACAACTCGCTCCGTGCCTGGCCAGCTTGATGTGTTTCTCTGTACGCTCTATTTTCCAGGGTCGATACTAATACACGGGGGTCAACACACTGAGTCTTTGTTTTTCATTGTCGATTGGTTATCGATGGGGATTACTGACTGGGTATTATTGTGTTGGATCAGTTCCAACAAGTCTCAGCCACCAATGTGTCATGATCGATCATAGTTAGCTTTAGAGTTGCACATCACGGGGTCTATTTTCCTATAATTCGGGGCTGTGATTTGCCACCAGAACCAGTGGTCTTATTACTAATATGCCCCTGAACCGCAAGGAAATGTTGCCAGTGCTTCTGAATATCAGTGTATATACTAATGTTTGTCTGATGATTAGTTTTCCACTTGTTTCCGGATAATGTGAACTCTCAACTTGATGAAAGCCAAATTGTGGCCAACTTATGTTGTTTGCATTAATTTCCTTGTGGCAGTTAAGCATTAGTGTGAACCACTGATGCATTGCTGTCTATGATGATGATGCATTAGTTTTCTAATACTCTTCCTTGTTGTAAATAAACCTTTGAGACTCACGATGAGAAGCCTCTTTCGTATCCGATGTTGCACTTGTTCTTGATTTCAAGACCCGAGTTTGGCTCATGGTTGAGCCTGTATTTATACAACTTTGATCGCCGAACCAATGTTGTTAACCCACGCAGCTTTTTCATAATGTTACCATCTAGTCACTTTGTTCGACATCTTTTTGTATTTTACAGCGTGATCCCCAAGTCCTGGTTCAACAAAAGGCAGCACTAGATCGGCAACAGGCTGCGGAACGGTTCGCATCTGCTTCACATGCACAAAGGCAAGAGCAGCTGATTCAGAAACTTCGGGGTTCGGAACAGAGAGTACGTCTATCAAACGTGCGTTCCGCTGAACGCGAGCGGGCACAACTGATTGCTGCGCTTCCCAAGCCTGTGCCACCTCCATACGAAGATAAACCGGGTCTTTTGGGTAGGATGGATCTCCGTTACTTTAACATCTGATCAACCTACATTATCTCTTGTGGTTATTGCCACTACTTTTGTGATGTTCCTAAAAGAATGCCGTTTTAGCCTTCCTTTTGAAAATGTCTTGTTGATAGATACATAGAAATAATCAAAATCCTCAAACCTCCGGTAATGGACACGTAGAGATTAACCGTTGTTCTTTCTAGTGTGACTACCCAATTGTCCACTTACGGGAACCTTGTATCCGTTTGGTAGACACTATCTTTTTTGCACTTCGCTTTTCCCGTAATTAAAAGGATTGAATTGAAGCGTAGAAGTCTTGCGCGCGTAGACGCAAGATGGACTAAGATGTGCTTTCATATTCTGTTAACAGTATGATGTGCCATGAGAGTTGTTACGGTCAGGTTTGTGTTTTCACTAATTGATGTCTGATGATGGTAAATTGTCACACTGTTCCATTTGATTGCCTAACATGACAATTGTGTTGTTTATCAGTGTGATTTTAAAGGTGCATCCTATACACTTTCTGTTGGATTGCTTCACCACACCTCGCCACAGAAGTTCAACCCTCCGTCATTTTGTTCGACGCGGCTGCTCACATTCCTATCCGTTCCCAGACAGTCCCCTCCACTGTGACTGTGACTGGATGTGATAATCCAGACAATTCAATGGAAGCTGGAGACGAAAACGCTCATGCCGCACGCGCCACTTTGACAGCTGAGCTGGAAAACGAAAAACTGGATGCAAGTCGGCGTGTTTATTGTCTTCAAACCCATGAGAACAGAATCAAGGCGGAGTTGCGTGGACAACAGGCTATCAAACGGTAAGTCGGTATACACTGTTATGGCCTTTTTCACAACGGGTCAAGGGATAATATTCGTCAGTCTGGTTTACTAAGGAAGTTAGTGAAAGATGAAGTAATTTTGCTTCGCCGAGTGCTTAAACTCTCCGAACCTATCACCACCACCGGCTCTTGACGTCCATCTGTCGTAGGAACTCTCGGGATGGCAGACAGTACACTCGTCCCATCTAAACCCAGTTATTGCAGCTCAACCTTTAAATGCAATGTGGCTGCTGGTCCAAATGACCTCATTCCGATAATTCTTCAAGGAGACGGTGAAACACAAGTGGTTGGTTTTGTTTCAACTGCTGTACACGACTAGGAACCTTCACTCTTGCTACAGCTGTTGCATAACAATTACAGTTTCGAGAAAAAACAGGGGGTCTCACAGGAATCACCAAGGAATTAGCTTGACTCCAGTTACCATTCGAATCCTGGTGTCGTTCACTCACAGAGATACAAACACTGGGAAAGCCTGGATAACTTTCGTCCTGGAAAAGGATTTATAGGACTACTTTTCACACCAAGAGTTATCGTTCGATCCACTCGTTTGATTTGCACCCTTACGGTCGCCTTAACGCAAATATGTACAGAACATCTGTGAGAAAATACACATGGCACTTTATTCCCACATTTCAGCTCCAAGTGCAAGGTATTTCTGTAAAAATTTTGATTGTACAGGTACAACTTTGAATACTAAAACTTTTAACCGTTTTTTTCTATTCTGAGGGTTAATTCCACAGCAACGATGAAATACGAAAAGGAGTAGAAACCCGAATTTCCGATGTTAAGGTGGTATTTGCCTATCCAGGATATTTCTGGTAACATCACTGCACTTTAGGAATGACATGCGTAAGGCGACTATATGAACCATGTCCACCCACGGTAACTGGTGTAAATCCTCTTCATTTAGTCAGCCATCTGCGCTTGCGTTCGATTACCGATTTCCGACGGAACCAGTGGGTAAGCAACAATAAGGTTAGAAGACAGCTGTTTGATGGTAATTACTAAACGGGTTTGGTTGCTTAATATTTACGTGCTGTGTCAGATGGCTAAACCCTGTGCTAAGAATGTCAGCTAATCGTCTACCACACGGGCTAATGACGCAATCGACCGGCGTAAGGTACGAGGTGGCCAGCGTAAACAACTACAGTTATCAGTCTGATTCTCACTATAGGTTGGTCTCGTCTCTTGAGCTGGGATCCTCGCGGTTCACAGAGTTGGTGACTGGGGATTTCAAGTGAGATTGCCGCTAATTGGTTTCCGTGACGTAAATGTTGCCATTGTTTCACCGAGTCGTGTGTGAAATAAGTTCCCCGTAGAAGTTTTCCTGCTGGTCACATCTTTTTCTCAGAGCTCTGTAGTTTGTTTACAAGATGTAGGTAACTTTTTTTGAATGTTTGACTGGACACGTATTTCACCTTCCTCTCATTCCCTCCCTTCTATTTTTATTCCAAGTAAGAGCTCGTCCTCTTCATGGCAGCTTGGGCAGTAAAGCATCAGTGTGTTCCATTGATGCATTGCAAGGTGTAAGCGAGGACAGTGCTGAACAAATACGTTTTGCAGCGTTTTTGCCGGATATACTCAAGTCTGTTGCTCTCATCTGTATGGATTATGTGTGGATAACCTGTACATAAGGTGCCACCTTTGTTGGACCAACTGGGCTAAATGGTATAGAAGTTATCGTGACGGCGTCATGAATAGGTGAACTGAAACGTCAATCGTACGTTAGCATTCAGGATATCAAATCAAATCTTTCGATAACCTAGTAATTGAAACCATTTTTGTAGTGTGAAACTGTATTAGACATGCCACTGTTGCCAGCTGTTGATTGCTGTATGCCGAACTGCTCTTGAAGTAGGCATTTTTGACCAGATTTCTTGTGTAGCATCCAATAACCTTGTCACTTGTCTGCAGGTCGCTTCTATCCAGCACTAACTATCCCAACATATTTTACTGAAAACACCGCACCATCCACCGAGAAATATTTTGGAGATATTTAGCAAAGGAGGCAACAAGCAAAGATTACGTAGAACAAGGTTAAACAGAAGAGCTAGCAATGTTGTAGAGGCAAACACCGTTGATTTCAGTTTCCTGTGTGAGCAGGCTTTAATGTCACAACTGTCACGTTATCAACCCAAATCATGCACTTGCCATCAGACGGA
The DNA here is from genome assembly GCA_008508345.1 of Paragonimus westermani. Lineage (NCBI taxonomy): Eukaryota > Metazoa > Platyhelminthes > Trematoda > Plagiorchiida > Troglotrematidae > Paragonimus > Paragonimus westermani. The sequence continues at coordinate 108,319 of QNGE01001530.1, read as the reverse complement.
CGTTTCTGTTCTGATCCACCATACAAACAGAATATGATATGATTGGCAGTAGTTTACTTAACGAAAGACGTGCGGAGCGAATCAGCTACAATCCATCCGTCCCAAAGACATATCCCATGTACTTCGTCATTTCTAACGCAACCTTACCATGTTATGCCACTGTTTCATTTGTGCTAGAGGGCACGTGTGATTGCGTAATATACCTGACCCTTCACTAGACAGTTGTGCTCGTGGTGGAGCCACGAGTACCACAATTTGACAAGCAGCATCATGTCATGTAAAAATTGGGGCCGATTAGGTAACAGCTTAGTCTGTTGACAAGTTCTAAGTAGAGTTGCTATTTCGAAAAGGATGCCCAAGGTAGTACTTGATGCCCGTTGAGCCATATATCGTGCTTGTTCGTTTTTTGTCGATGTTATTCGTAATTTTCCTATGTTGACAATCTTTATCTGCGTAACACTTTCCATGTGTATTGGTTTAACTATGTGAACGATTCTGAATCTCGGTGACTCGTTTTAGGATCAGATAGTCCCTGTGTACTTGATACAGTTTGTCGGTTCCACACACACCTGTCCGGTGCCCACAGTGTTGCACCACGTTTACACACTGCGTGTTTCTGGAGGATGAGGGCCTATAATTTGACCCAAGAGTAAAAAGAAATTTTCGCGGAATTCGGCACATTCTGGCTCTCTTCAGCTGAGTATAAACATTGCTGAGCATCTATGATTCAAGATTGTGCAAGGTATCACGTCTAGCTGTTTCTGAGAACGACGAAGCTTCAAGCCAAATCATAAACAGCGTAAAACTGAAAAAAAAGAATCTACCCTCAGCCTTCAAATACCGTACTCTATGGTTGTCTGTTTTTTCTTCGATTAGTTTTGTGAGAAATTTTCTTCATCGTCTTCTCTTAGCAGTTAACCTGTTCTCAAGGTCGTGTAAAATAATACAAATACTAATGTGCATAGTGTTTTTCCACTAGCGGCTGGAAGAAATTACAAAGCAGTCAGATCACCACACCGTTCTCAATTCCGAATACTCTGATTTTCCACTTTAAGCTTGGTAATAATCAGCGTTGGGTTGTGAAACTGGACTATAGCGATTATGGACTGTATGTTTGCTGGCAGTTACGCAATCATCACCCGAAACTGCGAAGTCGATTGACTGTGGGTCAAAGGAGATTAAATGTCCGCCAGAAATTCTTCTGAGCGCAGTGGTCAGGTCTACGTAGTCAGATGCTGATGGCCTGCGTAACGACCAACGTTCGGAATCTTACCATTTTCGATCGACTCCTTGGTACGCGGTAGACAATCTTGAAAGCATATTTCGTACTGATTGAATGATTAGAATCAATCAAATGGGCACCAGTCGCGCTTGAAACCGTTTTGATCACTCCACTGTTCACCTACAGGGGATGATGTTCACACACTCTATCAGGCAATCGCCCTGTAGTGGGATCATTGTATGGTGCTCGACGTGGGCAAACAAATGACTGCATACAAGAGCCTGTTGTAAAATATTTCAGTTTATCTTTGATTTGGGTGTTGAATAGAAACCTGCAGACAGTTGAGCTGCAAAATAGGTTGCCTCGACTGACTTTTTGTGCCTACTTGTGATAACTTCGGCGATAAGGTCTCCATTGAGAGGGAAACTGATGAATGTAAATTTCCTAATAACAAAGGGTGACCTAGGTTTCAACTCTGCTGCTCGCGTCGCCTTCTCAGTAGAACGTATCGAGTATACATTCTGCATGAACACTTGTAAAAACCCTAGCTCAGCTTACAAAACTGTTAGAGTGAATATACTGACTACTTCAGGTGTGTTTACTGTGTTTTATTCGTTGGATTGAACCATATTCTCTTATTATGTCAGTATCCAAAAGATTTACCCGACCGTTGCTGACTGAATCTTTGATGAATTTACAATTGTTGCGGGCCGAGTTAGAAGCTGTCATGACACTGTTAATGTTAAAATCCTCATTGGTGATGTGTAAAATTTCGTTTACGCAGTGGTTATAAAATGTAAACTGTTCAGTGACTACACTGAGTTGGTTAGTCCTCAGTTTTCTCGTGTGAACATCAGCCAATCGGAGGTCCGCTTTAGAGTCATAAGGAATTCGTGCAAACTATTTCCCTTGACCTACAACCGTTGATACTCACGATTTGGAACGATGGCTGTGTAACTGCTGGCAAACACGCAGTCTGTAATCTCCATTGTCCGTTCTTCTTACTCACTCTGGTCACTGTTTTCACGTTTATTTTGTTGCGATTGGCCTGATGATCAAACACCGAAAATAATTCGTGTTCAATTCTTTGTTGTTCTCATAAATTCACTGGGTATCTTCGAGCGAATCGGTGATGTTTGTGCTTAGGCAACGCTGAAAATAACGTAGCGTCTTAGATGCTAACAACGCAACTCGACGTCGTTTTGACAAAACCACTGGCTGAACTGTCGTAGACTTTACATACTAACACGACTGCTTCAACGCCATACAATCCATTCATAGCTCGAAATATTATTTGATATAAAAACAAATACAAATGCAAGCCACTGTATCTCGAGCTGTTTTTGTGAGTATGATCTTTCCATTCTCCAACTTTTCCCCTATACTTTACCTCAAAGTGAACGTGTCCGACGCCATTATCAAGCTTTGATCTCCCGCTTAGACGAACTAGACAGATGCGATACGCTACATCGGCGACACAAGTTGGAATTCGGTGATGCTATGCAATTCGGTATATTGCCTGGTGGGCCAGAGGACAAACGTGTGATCGACCGCCGCTTGGAACAGACATTCGAGGTTAGACTGTTTTTTCTTCACGATGCCTTCTGTGAAGTTTGCAGACTTTACGACCGGTCTTGTGCACCATTTGATTCAGCGGTCAGAAATAATTAGACGAAATTTTGAACTCGCCGAAGCTCTCATCCTGTCTTTCATCGGCTCTCTAAAAATGATTCCACTTTGTAAGAAAGAAGGGAATTTCGTATTTAGTTACTTTTTCTGCATGATTGGTAAGAGGTTGTGTTATGTTTTATTATTCTAATGATCCATTCTAAGAATTATACTGAGCTGCAGACTTGTGCTTTCCCCAGACTGAACTGTTACGCCAAATCGCGTTGAGTCAACCAGAGCCGGACGAGTGTGTTGCCTTAAATTCCATAGAACAGGCGTCCCAAGCCTCGCGATTTCTGATCCCAGCGGTCAACGGTGAAGATAGTGAAGAAGATGCGCTGGGTTATGTGGCAGACCGTTGCGTTCCTGTTGATATGCTAGAAAGAAAACGTGCTGTCTTCAGTTCACACGGAAATCAAATGGATGTCCGCCCAGTTGCAACAAACGTTGACTCAGGTACGCCGGATCTTCACATGCGTTGATAGTTAAATCTGTGTTTGTGCCTTTCATGCATATCCTTATGGCCCTACCACATAAGATAAATTAAACTCACCGTGTATTGATCATGCTTCTATTTCACCTGAGTAGACAAGACGGTGAACACTGGTTAACAGGTACATGCATACAGGATTCGTCTATCCGATGCCTGACTTCGGTAAGTTCTAAGATGGATGGGTCCACTGACTTCGTCTGTTTGTCGGACCAATCACAATAATTCGGCTACTTTTTACGAAAGTATAACATAACGAACTAGTTCATGGTCAGAGACTCACTAACTTGATCAGTTCGCGTTAACGTTGGAACCTGTCGAAGCAACGGCAGATTTACCCTAATAAGCTCGAAATTTGGTAACTGTAAACGGACTTGTAATATTACGTGATACATTCCACTAAACCCTTATTCCACGACTGATTTCATCCTTATTTGTACTTCTGAGGTTGAATTACTCTGAATGGGATCTGAACCAGCATTCTCTAACATCACGAGCTGAATCTCCTGCCCAGTGAGCGTGAGAGCGAACGTCATCTTAAATGACTTCAAACCTGCCATTGAGTTTGAGCGTTCGAGTTTTCTGCGTTCGTTCGATTGCTCCATGGTTTTCTTAGGTTTGCTGCTAGCCGCTCATCAATATCGCTCACTGAAGAGCCCCGAGCAGTGTTTCTTCTCATTTATAACACTGTTTTTCCGTCTTGCCATTAGAAACTCAAACCAACGCTGTCGATCCCGAAAATCACGTTTTGTCAGTGCCGACTGAACTGAATGTCGGTGACAGTATGATGACCGTGGACAAGCTTGAAAAACTTGTCCAGTTTGATCATCCCACACATGGTAAGTTCGTACACTTTCAGTTGGTTTCCTTGCTCTCACTCGATATTGTTCGTTGACAGTAACGTTGGCGTCCTCGATGGGCAACCTGACAGCATGTAGTTAAGCTTGTCACGCGACACTAGTCGTCTGTAGAATGTTCATCTAGTTCCGTTTCTATTCAAATTTTCTTTGGTTTAGTTCTTTTCATGCATTCTTATGGGACAAATAAAATGAGCAAATCATACGACGTCCTCCCGAACAACATTTCATATATTCTGCTTACACATGAAGGTGCAGTTAATTTTAAACTTCAAGACACTTACTCACAAAGAGGGTATCACGAAGTAAGGAGTAAGGGAGATGGGGTCTGGGGGATAATGGAAATATTGACTGTGAATGAGGGTGATTAAAGTGACATCGACGTCTGAATATGCAGCTATGGGATTGTTCAAATGAACACGAGTAAAACTACGTGACATATATCTGCTTCTGTGTAGACGGTAAACACTTCTAGTTGTTTTCAGTGAGTTTGTTATTTGCGACTGATTGTCTATTTGTAGGTCTCGTGCTGTTTATATTGTAGCCACACGAGTATTTTTGTAAACGATAGAGTGTGACAGGTAAGATTACGTATGAATTCATTACGAGTGGCGAAAGCATATTGTTTAAGATATGCTGAAACCTATTTGAAACCGATTGAAAATTCGTAATTTCAGGGCAACTCATGTTTCTTGGCAGCTTTCTACCGTAAACATGAAAACTTTTTCAAACCACGTTTATCCACTACATAATAGAGACTGATTAATTTAAGCCAAAAAATAAAGTCATCTGGAGATAGTACCTTTGTCGGTCAAGTGTGCGAAGACAGACCAGTTGTGTATTTAAGGTGCTGATTGCGGCAGATTGAGGGTTTACGAAAAAGTAACTGATACTCACTCCGGTAAGTTTGTCAGAGTTAGTTGGTTTGGGCGGATAAGAGATGGTTGTTTTGTCCATGAAAGTGATCAGTTTATCTGTTCATCGATGCAACACACCTAGGTCAATCCAAAACCGGCACCATCTATTCTATTGGTAGCATATTTGATGTTCGTAACTGTAATGACCTCTGTGATTAACTGAGCCAGCACATTGCTAAATTTTCATCTGATCGTCTCGATATTTCCCAGAGTAATTGAACGACCCCTGTCCAAAGCGTTACAGTGTTTTATGGAGCTTGTTTTTATTACCCTTTGTTTGGTTTGATTTCGAAGTACTTTCACGTTATTCCCTCAGTGTTCACTTATTCTCACTTTCAGCCCTATCCTCTGCTACGTATAATCTTGTTGACACTTCATATATTCCCGTTCAGTGAACGAAAGAACTTACGTCAAGATTATCATCCTCCTTCCTCAGTTTAGCTACTGTCCAACCGAAGCGTGCGTCTTATTTGTGTATTGCTTTCGCACGTTTGTCGGACATCGATAGTTCGAGCACCATAGTGGCCCTTGTCTATGCACTTTTGATTCAACCTACGGTCTTCAGATTGGTGTAATCACTCGCATCTAACTTGTTGTAGTTGCCCACATATTGTTAACTGAAGAACCTAATCTGAAAAAGCTTCTGCTAGAAGTAAAACGTTTCTGTTAGACATACTAATCGACTGCCTACATGTTGTCGTTATTTGGGGTTGGCGCCCCACAATCAAGGAAACGTATTCTGCCATGTTCTGTCATCTTCACCCGCTCATTTCCTCGCCCTTTTTGTGTCCTAAACCGAGTTTGCTGCTCAGTGGTTGGTTACCCGCCCTAAATCTGAATCTAGTCAGAATGCGCAGTATTACCCCAGAAATAGCCACGGGATTCTGTAGATCGTTCCAAACTACCTACTGAGAATACTCCTTATTTGTACGACATCTAATCATGTTTGATGATGAACGTGTGAATTAACTTCAATCCGTCTATTCTCAGCCAACCAGCCCTTACCACCACAAGCAACTTCGGGTCATTCGGACGAATCGCGCTCTCAAGTTACAGTAGACACGCCGGCATCGCTGAGTGTGGCCACACTCGGCCCTGGAGAGCGTCCGGAATTGCCAAGTCTGCGGCGTACTCGAATTGTGTCCAGAGCTCAGTCGATAGCCAATGGTTCAGATGCTTGGGCCTACACTAGCACGCTGTTGCACCCTAAACAAACAGACCAAGGGGATCAATCTACAGCTTCTGGTCCATCGTCCACGGTGATCAGTGAAACTAGCCTGTCAGACCCTGACCATTCGCGGAGTACGCAGCTGTCTACTGTTCAGTCGGACTTGATGAGACGTCAGCTTGAGTTAGAGTATGTTACTATTGTTACCATCAGTATCGGAAATTAATTCTAAATCATAGAAAGAGATCTTTTTCTACGTTATTTCATCGTTCGTCCGTTTGTCTGGTTCCCAACTCTGTCCTCATTACTTCTTAAGCTGCATGTGCACCAGGCAGCAGTCAACCAAAAGCAGTTCAACAAAGATTGCACGAAGTTGTGCAAGGTTTTTCCTAATAAGACCATGTGAAGAAAACTTGGGGGAGATTGTTTCTTTTGCACATTTTCATTTGTCTCACATAAGCAGCCGGTGTGAAAACTAAAATTTGTATACGTTCCCAAGCTTTCTGTCCAGATCGTGAGTGATGCCCGTAGGTATATCCGAAGAAAATGTGGAATACCAGTCGATAGCATACCGTCGATTGAGGATAGTCGGTCATTAATGTTTCGTAAACTTCAATATTTTTGGTCGGTAGCATGCAGAACCGTTAGCTTAGAAGAGATCCAACTGTGAGCCTTTAGGCTCCATCTGAACTCAGTCAGGCAAACTCTGACAACTGAGGTACGACTTGTACTCGGCAACTTCATCCACTTATCTTAGTGTATCGTGTGAAGTCTACTATGTTATCTAGGGGGTCAACTGCTCCGGTAGGATTTCTTATAAAGCACACGCTAGAATCCACTGACGTCATTGTAGACCATAGAATTTGTATTGCGGATAAACAGTGTGGCAGCCACGTTTTCTTAGACAAGATCGAGTTATAAACCATCCGGATTTCAGCTGCACTCTAAGATTGGACCGGTCACTCAGAACAGCATGCACGTACATAGCAAGAATTTTACCCGTTGAACTGCGAAGTCAAAATTTATATTGTACCCAGAATCATACCATTATCTTCATCTGGAGCAATACATTGCTGCTCTAACGGATAATTAACTATTAGAAAACAACCTTTTAGATTGTTTGATCAGGTATGAAAAACGGAAGAGGCGATTTACTCTACGAAACTTCACCTATTCTTCGAAACTTGGCAACCAAACTGTAAGGAAGATTAAGGTGGTGTCTGCTAATGAGCCGACTCACTTACGACTTTCACTGGCTCGCTTTATTGATCTGTTGTCTCGTAAATGATGTTGATATATGTCATCATCCACACCACTTGGTCATCATTTCCCCTGACATCTCTGACCACAGGCTGCTAATTGCTGAGCTATTAGTCTGGGAAACGAACACAGTATGGGGTAGCTTACCTGCTGGTGGTGGCTGCTTTCGTTCACTTCTGCCGCCATCCCTTCGTCCATCTCACACTAGACGCCAGTCGGCTTCGGTATCAGCGAGGTGTTCAGTGTAACAGACTGCAATAAGGCTTGGAGACAAGGAAACTCGTTTGGTTGTTGCTGTTAGCTATCCGTCTCTTAATTTCATTCACAAATACGGAGGCTTCCCACAGTCAACGATATGAAATAGGCTTTGCTAAGGGAGTTAATTCGTCTACTGCGATCGTTTGATGGACTAAGTTATTGAGCCCAGTTTTGTGATGTGGGAACGCGATTGCGCATTACGCGGCTATGTTTAGAGACCGAACGCCTGATTTAGCGTGAACATAACTAACCACATGACCGACGGTATCATAACCCATTATAGCTGGACACTGCTCATTCGGCGGCTGTTCTGATTAATAGTAGCACTCAACTCCACCCTGTTTTTATCAGTCATGACAACCATTCAGCCTTCTTTACTCACGCCAAGCCGAACAGTGGGTGATATTTAGGGCAACCCGTGTATACTCATCTTACTAGCCAAACGGTTACCTTTTTATGTGTTTGCTTGATGAACCAGTTTGGATAACAACCGTTAACTAACAGTTTGGCGACGGAGATGGAAAAGGAATTACTCGAGCTCATACATGATCAGCAGAAGGCTCTTCGAGAGCAAGAATTACGACAAACAAAACTGATGGAGTCGGTGCTGGCCAAGTTGGAATCGTTCTGGCAAATCAAGAAAGAAGCCAAGAGCGAATCAGAGTTGAAAGAAACCGTGGGTGCATCCATTCAGGAGTTCCGATATGATCCGGATAATGGAATCACATTTATGACGTGGTACAATCGTTACGAGGATATTTTTCTGGTTGATGGATCTGAGTTGAGTGACCCAGCTCAAGTGCGTTTATTAGTGCAAAAACTGGGCACAGTGGAGCACACGCAATACTGCAACTATGTGCTACCTAAACATCCTAGGGATTTCAAACTTAAAGATACAGTCGCAAATCTCAGTATCATTTTCGGTTAGCGCACATCCCTGTTCAACATTCGATATAATTATCTTAAACTGAACAGACTACCCGAGGAAGACATAGTCACGTATGCCGGAAGAGTTAACAAGGAATGCGAACGCTTCCAGATCCAGAAACTTACTTCAGATCAGTTCAAAAGCCTTGTCTTTGTTGCGGGACTTACGTCGCAAGCTGATGCAGATATTCGCACCAGACTTCTGGGGAAACTTGACACTATGATAGAACCTTCAGTGCAGGAGCTAACGGCTGAGTACTTACGCCTTGTCAACCTCAAGAAGGACTCGCAGATGGTTCAGGGTAGACAAGAGCATCAAGACGATCTGTTTGTCGATAAGGTTACCAGAAACAGCACACAACAACACACCAGACGACCGACGGGGCCACCGACGGCCTGCTGGAATTGTGGACAATGGCACTATGTTCGATTTTGTCCATTCCGTTCTCATCAATGTCAACTGTGCAGTCGCTATGGTCACAAAGAAAGCCATTGTTTTCATAACCGGAATTCCATACTCAAACCAGCAGGCAATCGTGAGAGAAGACAGTCTAACGTTGTGTTCGCAACGACAGGACCTTATTTTTCGCAGCTGCGGAAATATGCGACTGTTTTTATTAACGGATTTCCTGTGACTCTGCAGATCGACACCGCCTCAGATATCACAATAGTTTCGAGGAAATATTGGGAAGCTATTGGGAAACCAACATACGGTCACACGAAGCGCGTGGCACGGAACGCTAGTGGTGATCAAATACAGTTCCTGGGTGAGTTCCACTGCGAATTCTCATTTCGTAACTCCCGTTGTTCGGGTGTGTGTTTTGTTTCACCGTCTGACAGCCTTAATTTATTGGGTATTGATTGGATTCAGAAGTTGAATCTGTGGAATGTACCGTTCAATTCTATTTGTGACCCTCCCAAGCAAACCTCTGACACACTATCGTATGATGTGGCATCTATCGTATCCCATAAGCGCTCAGAAGTTGTCCACGTTTTGCAAAATACATACTCCGATCTCTTTACAGGAAACCTGGGTTTATGCACCAAAGCAAAAGGAGTTTTATATTTGAAACCCGGAAGCACACCTGTGTTTCGTCCCAAACGACCAGTGCCATTCTCAGCAACGACAACAATAAATGCAGAGCTCGACAGATTAGAGCAAGCAGGGGTACTTCAACGAGTTAGTTATTCAACTTGGGCAGCCCCCATTGTAGTAGTCAGGAAGGCGAACGGAGGTGTACGCTTGTGTGGCGATTTTTCTACAGGACTAAATAACGCACTGGAAACGCATCAGTACCCACTTCCGATTCCGGAAGACTTGTTTGCTCGGCTTAATGGTGGGACAGTATTCTCAAAGATTGACTTATCCGATGCTTATCTCCAAGTTGAGGTTGAGGATAAATGTAAGGAACTATTGACGATTAATACACATCGTGGGCTGTACCAATATAACAGGTTGCCTTTCGGAGTAAAGTGCGCCCCGGCGATTTTTCAGCAGATAATGGACATTATGTTGTCTGATATACCATATGCCATGGCATACATGGACGACATTATCATAGTCAGTTCATCTGTTGATGATCATATCCAGCATTTGCATACTGTTTTCCAGCGTATCCGAGACTATGGTTTTACGCTACGAATAGAAAAATGTGAAATCATGCTCTCCAATATAAGGTACCTTGGTTCGATCATTGATGAAACAGGTCGTCGACCGGATCCAGACAAAATTGCTGCCATTGCTACGCTCCCAGTTCCAAAGGACAAGACTACTTTACAATCCTTCTTGGGATTAGTCAACTATTACAACAATTTTGTGCCTAACATGCACGATTTGCGTGCTCCACTAAACAAACTCCTACAGATTAATTCGGAGTGGGTATGGTCCAATGCTTGTCAGAGCTCATTTGAACGCATTAAACAAGTGCTGCTATCCGACCTTCTTTTGACGCATTACAATCCAAATCTTCCCATAATTGTCGCAGCAGACGCCTCGGAATATGGCATTGGCGCCGTCATACTTCATCAATTCCCAGATGGACATCATAAGGCAGTTTCGCACGTCTCACGCACCCTTACATCGGCAGAGAGAAACTACAGCCAAATTGAGAAAGAGGGTCTCGCTTTGGTTTACGCGGTCAAAAAGTTTCACAAAATGCTTCTCGGTCGCAGGTTCTCATTATGCACTGATCATAAGCCACTGTTATCTATATTTGGTGCTGCTAAAGGTATTCCCGTGCATACGGCAAATCGACTTCAGCGATGGGCTCTCACGCTTATGAGTTATGATTTTACTATCAAATATGTGAGAACTGGTGATTTTGGGCATGCAGATGCATTATCTCGGTTGATCTCTCAGAAGATGAGCACTAGAATACCAGAAGATACTGTCATTGCATCAATTAATGTGGATGCCGACGTCCGATATGTGTTATCAGACTCCATTCGCCATTTGCCGGTTACATTTTTGCAAATAAAAGGAGCAATGAAATTCGATCGTGCTTTGCAGCGTGTCTTGACATATCTGCGAGTCGGTTGGCCCAATAATTCAGTAGGAGCAGATATTATGCCTTTCTACCGCAGACGGGACGCACTGACAATTTTGGATGGTTGTGTCATGCTCAGAGATCGTGTGGTGATACCGGCACCTCTGCGATCGGCGCTACTACGTCAGTTACACGTTGGACATCCAGGCATGACACGCATGAAGGCGATTTCACGTAGCTACATGTTCTGGCCCGGAATTGACCAGGACATAGAATCGACGGTACGGAGTTGTGAAAGCTGCGCACTGGCAGCAAAAGCGCCCCCCAGAGTGAACGCGATTCCCTGGCCGGAACCAAAAGGTCCCTGGACACGCATTCACATTGATTTTGCTGGGCCTCTTAACGGTAACTACTATTTTGTTGTTGTCGACGCGTATTCCAAATGGCCCGAAGTTATCCCCATGTCACTTGCTTCCACTTCTACCACTGTCACTGCGCTAGGTCAGTTATTTTCGCAGTTTGGGGTCCCAGAAAGCATTGTATCAGATAACGGACCACAATTCACCTCCATGGCATTTGTCAACTTTTGCAAAGCAATGGGAACACAGTTGATACACACACCTGTATATCATCCACAATCCAATGGACAGGTGGAGCGGTTCGTGGACACGTTCAAAAGAGCTCTTCAGAAACTGCAAGGAGAAGGAACTGTCCCGGACATGTTGAATACTTTCTTGCGCACTTATAGATCAACTCCTAACACCTCCGGTCCGGAAGGGAAATCACCAGCAGAAGCCTTCTTGGGTAGACGAATTAGAACACCCCTAGATTTGATGTTGCCATCAAAACCAAACGCCAACATGTGTAGTCGGGACGGTGGTAAAAAACACAGCCACCGTTCACAAAATAAACGCGTCTTCAAACCAGGGGATTTAATATACATTATGAACGCAAAACCCCACCAGAGATCCTGGATTCCGGGTAGAGTTATGAGACGCATCGGTTCTGTCATGTATCAAGTTCAAACTCAATCTGGAACGAACGTTCGCCATGTGAACCATATCCAACACCGGTATACGGAAAAAACAAATCAACTACCGCTGGATATACTGCTAGACACATTTGAATTGCCAACACCAGAGCTGGAAACTCCGGTAAGAAATGTTGCACAAGAAACTATAGATCATTTTGAGTGTACACACTCGAAGCGTACACGGCCACCAGTCCAATGGTTGTCCATTAAACCCAGTCAAAAGTCTTATGTGTAATAACCTCTTTTTAACGGAGGGAAGTAACATGGCGGGCGAACTGTTTCACATTCATTACCACCTGCTTTGTTCCGCCTGACCAAACTGATCGATTGACATGTGTTAACACTTGCTGAATCGTGCACATGATTGGTTGCTTTGTCATACGCTGTTGTGTAACTACCAGTCGTTTATCGCGGCCGGAATGTCAGTGCTTGCCCGTTGGTTCATTGACATGCTTGTTCACATTCGCGCATGCGACTGTCAATACAGTACTCGTTTTCCCAGCGTCGTTTTGCCGCACCAGTAAACACAACAAACAGCTTGATTCCACTATCTCGATCTAACAACCATGAACACAGACATAGTTAATCATAGTAACACAGTGTCCGTAAGTTCCATCTCTTACCATCCAAACTCCGGCATCCCTCATCCCGTGCTCAGACCTAGAATGCGAATTAACATGAGCGCTTTCGACTTTCGCACTCTAAAACATATAGGTCAACAGGTTGCTCTCGTACGAACGTTAGACTCGTTGAATGTTGATGTCTGTTGCATTCTGGGGGGTTAGAATCTAGGACAGTAGTCAACGTATGGAACCAACAGCACATGCACTGTCTATCCGATACTGGTCATACACTTCAGGTGATTCCAATGTCGCTGCTATCGGTCAGGCTGCAGTAACTATGTCCTCAGCGAGACGGCCACAGCCGGATTGGTAGATGGGATTCCTGTTAACGGTACGCTTTGCGCCGACCGCTTGGCAGATTCTGTTAAGGCCAACCCTAGACGCAAACCTTTCAGAAATCTTTTCGTTGTGCTTGCTTACGCTCCAGCTGACTGTAGTGACGTCGGTGCTCTCTTACTCGGATCTGGCCACTCTCCTTCGATCGACACACGGTTCTGATATTAGTAATTCTGGCTTGAGATATGAACGCCCAGGTCGGTCACTTTGGTGAGGCCGGATCTCGTTTAGGTGGCAGGTTTGGGACAGCATAACATCGTCTCAAACTTCAAAGTGCTTCCACAAGAGTACTGTGATTACGTTGGTTTAATGATTTTGGTAATAAAGGCAGGGTAGTTGTTGACTGGCCTGTGAACCTTGTAAGTTGAATCAGTAGCAGTGGAGGTGTGGGGAATGAAATAGAAGCGCGTATCTCTAAGACTAAGGTAGTATTCGCCAATCCAGGAGACAAACGGGCATTGATGTGAGTCTTAAGGGTCGCGTATATAAGGTGATTGTGAAGGCTGTATTACTTTGACTGAGAAACTTAGTCGCTTAGGGTAGAAGGCATGAACCGTTTTCAGGTGTCTGACTGCCGATGTCTGCGTTCGATCGTTAGCGGCAAGTGGCACCAACGAGTGAGCGACGAAGAGGTTAGGAATGAGGTATTTGGCAGTGATTGTCACTCGAATTCTTTTGTTCAATCCTTACACTTGCACAGACTTAGATGGTTGGGCCATATACGAAGGATGCCACACCAAACACTTTATCAACGCTGCCACCTACTGGCGTTGAGAAGTGAGGTTCACGTAGGGGTTGGCCACTGTAGGTCGTGTTCGCCTTCTGAGCTGAGGACCTCATGACTCAGAATCGGTGGCTGATGACGTTAGGTGAGGTGGCGGGTAGTCGGATTCAGTGGCATGCATTTTGTGGTTGTTTGTCCGGGTTGTCTGTGGAATGAGTGCATTTAATGACGCGGATCAGTGAAAGCCGTAAGAAAGCCGTCTTGCTGACGAAGCCTTACTTTCACATAACTTGGCTGTTTATTTGCGTGGTGTGGACACCTTGATGCTAAATGTTTGAACACAGACTTGATTACTTTTATTAGTTGGATTCATTCCCCTTCCTCCCCTTCCTCCACAAGGTTTGCTTTTTATTTATGGTTGTGTAACAGTTGGGCATCAATGAGAACCACTGATATACTGCTGTCTGTATGGATTATGACGATTATGAGGTGGAGACGCGAGGGCAGGTTTGTTAGTTAGGTGGTCGGTTGATTAAATTAATGTGCTGAAACTTGTGTGGATAACATTTTGTAGCTTCAAAACGTCTTCTCTTTGGTTGTTCATTCGTTTCAGCGAGGAGCTCATCTCTATCGAAAAGCGACTTGCTCGAGTTCGAATGGCCGCGGCGACTGATATGTCTGTCACCATACCATCCGCACGAGATAACCCGGTTCTGCTTCATCCGGAATCACCTGACAAGAGCAAGCACTCAAGGCTGACGCCTCGTGAGACTTACTTGGTCGAAGGTTTCGCGGCCGGAGACAAACCGATTCAAAGCCCCCACTCGGAGCTGGAAGTGGAGAAGGTAATTCTGTGTTGTACGAAGTCATTCACTGTATGTGCCCTTGTTGCCCAGGTAACTTAGTCTGGCTACAAACAACGAGTTTTCGAGTTATAGGTCCATTTACCCTGGTTATTACAGTCTATATTTGGCTGGTGGTATCAGATTCTCCAGCATGTTGCTGCACCAAGCGTCCGGTTATGTGTAGCTGAAACCTCAACTTTCGGCTTTATTGCTCAGTGAGCCCTAATGTAAGCCGCTCATAGTCACAATCACATGCTTCATGAAATTAGATTTATCAGACGTTCACTTTGTGACCAACTTCAACAAGAGATGTTTTATTCGAACCTACGACCATTACTGCATTAGTCGGGTTCTCCATACAGTCCAACTAATCATAAGAAATGTTTATTATTTCTCAAAAGGTGTGTTTATTATATTTGACGAATCGCTTGGTACAAACACATGCATGATGAATAAAATAAACGTCTCTATCTTTAAATAAATGCATTTATATATTTAACAGTCACTTGCATGGACTGACTGATGTACCACAACAAACGGGGAGAAATGGAGAATCTTGTGTGATGAGAAATAGAACGATGTGAAGTAGACAATCTTGAATCTGGTCACAGAGAGATTTAAGATACATTTGTCGTTATATTGTTCTCTATCATACCAAACAACACCCCTAACTAAAGATGTTCACTGTTCTTCGAAACCCGGCCGAGACATTGGAAACGCTAAAATAAGCTCTGACATCAGAGCTTTCGTATTTTGGTCCTGAATTATATGCTGACCACTAAGCCCTCATTTCTAGCCTAATCCATAACTCACAAATAAGACACAACGTGACAAACGGTGTGCTGACGTACTCCGGCCAACAGCCTCTGAGACGAGAATCTTAAGCTTAATGTTCTGTAGGATCTGTCCATCGACGCGCTATGGGCACACGATTGGTTATTTCCCCAGCTATTCCATTGGTGGTGACGTGACCTTCAGGGTGTGTGAATTTCCCGACTGCTCCCAACGGTTCTTCGTCAACAGGTAAGCACAGATTCTTACCAACCTTGCTTTTCTACCGCAATCAACGATGAGCCGAATGCTATCAGATGTTTTAAAACTAATCAGGTGAGGTCACACCAGCTTTGTGTTTAAAAATTGACGTGTGCTCCAGGACGTAAAATAAACAGAAAGTGGTGATATCTTGTGTTCTGATTTGATATGTCTGGAGAGCCAATCATTCAGAGTTCATCAGAATCTTTAGTAAGGATGGCTGCTTCATGGATTAGCAGCTCACCGTAGTTCCTGTTGAGCAGAAGCAGTTCCTGTACACTTTTGTCAGGTTATTTTTTGAAATCCTGATGAAACGTGAAGCTCAGTCCTAAAAGGAAATACTTGCAATCCACAATTTCCATCAGAGAACAGATAGCGCGGTCGCCAACCCTGAATCCGCCACTTTCGAGTGGTTCTATGATTTATTAGAGTCTCTTGTGTGCCAAGTAACTCCCTTTTGTTTCCACATTTAAGCCGGTCTCTGTATTTGCACCACTGGAACTCACTGATCAGCTATCTGCCTCAGTTATCTGGTAACCGCGGAGGCGCTATTCAGCTGTCTATTACGATTAACATTGTATTCAACTCTTGTGTGTTGCGAAAACTGACACTCATTCTTCATTCATTCACAACGCTCATGAGCCTTACTAGAAGTGACTGTGGTTTGGGTCGCGGTTCACTTCAACAGTGATGTGGAATCCCCTAGGAGAACAAATGATTACAAAAGAAATGTTTGATAGAACAAAGTTATGTGAAGGAACCAGAAATGAAATAAATACGGCTACACCATTGGTTGGGACACCGTCATTTCGGGTATCGTTTCCAATCAGCGATTTGAGTGATTACAAAGATCTCAGCCTGTCAGACGAAACTTACCCACTTTGCTCAATCAAACAATCAGGGTTTTCATATTCCGTGATGTCGTCGTTGCTCGACTACGACGCGGTTTTACCCAACTGTTGGTGGTCTCAGTGTGTAATGTCCGGTACGGTAAACACACAGCTGGCACGTGGACCCAACCTTCGGAGACTGTGCAACGCGTATTACGAACGCTCTGAAATACGCCCTGATAAACAACTGCAAAACTTGTCAGCCGGCCCATGTGTGCATATAATGTTTCGTTAAATTTGTGCTTTCTTTTCCAATACAAAGCGTATTCCAGGTGTCTCCGTTTACTAGAATTTCACAATGTCAACTGTTTCATTGCCCCCAGACTGTACTGAGGTGTGCACTTCTGACAACAACTTCCCTTCTCCTCTTCTGACTGTTTCCCGTTACAGAACATTGCTTCTAATTTGACCAATGTTGAAAAGCCGGAAGTGGGCGAAGTCAAATCAGTCGACCGACCATTATCCGACCCTGCTGTGCTTCCACCCCCGCCGCTACTCAACGGTCTACCGAAAATTTGCGTTGAAAAACTTGTCTCTCTGATCCGTGCACAAATGTCTACAGTTTGTGTATCGAGCGAGTCGGAGGTAGCTACTGATGTTCACCAGCTTGCGTCGCTCACTCAGTTATCTTCTCATAAGTCTGACTTCAGTATTTCCGATGCGACCGACGTAGATGAAGTACCTGTAACGCACTCACGGTGGGTCCAACCGTCTCCACTCAAAATCACCACCTCTGCAAATCCACTGGCAAACAAGAATCAAGTCTGCATGACGCAGTTCAACCAAAGTGCGGTAGGTATTGCTTCTCTACTTGCACGTCCTTGTAGTTTACTGACGGCTGCTCAGTAAATGTCAGGACAATGGTCTACAACCTTTGGGGATTAAATTGAGCTATATCACCTTCTACCTGTCCGACTTATTTCATTCTGGATTTCGGGTGGTATAATTTCGGATCTGGTGATAGTGTCTCTAGCACATTGCGGCTCAGCGTGCGCTCAGAGGAAAGGTTGTGAACATTATTTTTTATTTCGTCAAGAATAATGTTCTGTTGTTTTTAAACGAAATCTTTCACCAAAAGAACGCCTGTCGTTACTACGCCTATGGTGAGCATCGTTTGACTCATTTTTCATCCGACTGCACATGGACCATGGTGACTCGTTCTAGTGATGTGACCAGGCTGATGGATATGCGCTTTTCATCCTGTCAATGGTTGACTGTGGTCCTATTCTCTATATTACAAACACTGATCGATTGACCTGCCGATATACGTCGTCCTGTCGAGTCACAAAGTTATTTACGGATTTATCTTGATAATGATAGCAGTACACGTATCTTTTGCAGTCCTTATCATCTACTGCTGGTACGAAATCTTGCTCTTGCCGGACGGTACCGCCCCTCCTGATTGAATCATCTTTCAACCGTCGTTCTTTCACCAGTTTGCGCGTATCACAGTAACTTATTTGAAATAGCTGGTTTCCTTCAATAAATTTGACCATGAAATGAAAAAAACGTAGATAATGCTGACTGAATAACCTTTATTTCATTCTGAAAACACACATATATCAGATTACTGATGAGTAGTTGGTTGTTTGGAGGGCATACGCAAACAGAAGGACAAACGGATTGTAGAAACAGCCATCCAGGAATGGGCATTGGACGTTTTAATTGAGTTATCACGACTATCTGGAACTTACTTCTGCTAACCGCTTTGTTACCATGGCAGCCACAATAATGATGCGGATCGCTTGGAAACAGAATGTTCAGCAGATATACTAAATTAAGCACTCGTCGGGAAACTGCATGATACGTTCCCTAGTTTTCCTGAACACTAGACTAGAGGCGACGAGAAAGGCGACCGTGTGTCGGATTTCAGCCAAGGTTTATCACTAGGTAAGTTCGGGTTTTCGATGTTCTGCAAGTAAATCTGCACACGTAACCACTTTGGGGGTGTTTGCCAAACCGACGGCTCAGTGACCGGTTATTCTTCCATATGTAGTAGTCACCGTGACTAGGTGAAGTTTTGTCAATCTCGTAGAAGGTGATAGACTCTTCGTGGTTTTCCCTTCTAGCAGACGCTAAGACTGAGAGTATGCACTTGAATGCATGCAGTTGGGTCGGTTGGTAGGTTCTAGAGATGTTAGCGTTTAGATCACATTTCGACTGCTTACCGAACTCCTCATCTGTAAGCAAACATTCCCAAGAAATAATTTGTCTCACTGTAATCGTATTCTTTGACCCTTCTTCGGTTCATAATTGATGTTCTTCGACAAAGTATGCAGGTTATGCATTTATTGTTACTGTAGAAGTGCGTTGCGTTTTATTCTTATAATATGCCATTGATACGTACCCAATCACTCAGTGATATAGTTCGCATTTAAGTTTATGAGACTCTGTCGCGATATTTTAACCTTAATATGCAAACTTTCGGTTGAGTGGCATGCATCGGAACAGAAGCTGGGCTAGTCACAGACCTTCGCACTACGATTCGGGATATCTCTCATCAAATGAAACATCGGAATCGGAAACGAGTCTCATTACCAAAGGGTTATCCACTACAGATCAGGTTCTTTCTTCGAACTGGCCCCTATGCTACTCACAGAGTGTGACTGAAGACGCGGAAAAGGATAGTGGCTGTTAGGGTTCAGTGACGTGATTGGTACCGTATCTGATTGGATTGTCTATGAAGTAGGTGCCACTAACGACGTGGGACAGGGGAATTTGTCTTGCTGATCCCGCCCCGCTTTCACGTAGAAATCGGTTGTTTATTTGCAAGTTGTGAGCACCTTGACGCAGAATGTTTGAACTTAGACATCGTGGTTTTTAATGGTACGCTTGTTCTCCTTCAAAACATCGAGTTCCTTCTATCCAGTTCGCTAAGACGGCGAGAAGATGTACACCACAGGATGCAAGCATTTCGTTCATTCGCATCAACCGACTACGTAAAACATTCGGTTATATAGGTTAAGGGCATGGTGACAAAACAATCAAATGAGCGAACATGGGTCCAATCAGTGCAATCACTGCCACGGTAACGAATCTGATTGCGTCAGCACCTTTTACCAACAGACAGCCGGTATGTGAAGCTTGGTTAACAATGTTTCAGAGAAAATCAACAAACTAGGTTTGCGATTGCACAATAGGACAGTGAACGAAGTGACGGGGTCAACCACATGACGCAAACAATTACGTTACCGTGGGAGTGACTGCACCCATGTGATGTTCGTGCATTTCATTGTTTTCTCGTTATGGGCTTAACCTATATAACCGAATATTTTATGTAATCGACTGATGTGAATAAACGAAATGGTTGCATCTTGCTATGTATGTCGTCTTGCCGTCTTTGTGAGCTACTTACGGCTTGTTATTCTGTGCATGGTTTTTTTTGGCATGTTAACCTCGCTGTGAAACCACCGGTGTTTTATGTTGTTAACGATTATGGTGCTTATGTCAGACTAAGTGGTCCCTAATATCGGTTGCACTTTACAGACGTCTACCAAGTCAGCTATCTCTGTTCCTAATGAATGACTTACAACATACTGCCATCGTCTCCAGGACACCATTTCAGCATACAGAGAACTGAGTTTCCAATGCAATCACCCTTAACAGAAAAGAAGATAGGTGAATGTTGTCAGGTTTCTTAATCACACGACAGAACGAACTGCACGCAAGCATTATGACCTTTCCTTTCAACAGCATGGATTTGCGCTCTAATACAAAATGGTGTTGTAAATAA
>QNGE01001530.1:50230-87461 GCA_008508345.1 Paragonimus westermani | reverse complement strand
TCCAGGTTAGCCCAAACTGTCACTTCGCCTCTTGGTTCAGTCTCTTCGTGTTGCAGTATAACCGTCCCGGTTTTCCACTGTTTCTTGCTTACTAATAGAAAAGTAGTTATTCTGGGTTTCTTCAGTATCTGTACTTTGAAACACGACAACACGGTACCCTCGCATTGATGTCAGGTTCATCGAATTTCGACATCTATTAAATTTCAGCATCTAGAATTTCTCCTCGTCCTCATCACCATAGCAGCTATGAGCCTAACCAGAAGGTACTGTGGCTCGGACCGCCGCTCACCTCAACAGCGACGTGGAATATCTTAGAAGAAGAAGCGTTATTGAAGAGGTTATAAAATAATAATGGTAATATTACTAATGGAAAGGGACTGTGCGGAAGAACCAGAAACGGCAGTATGAAGGCAAGAGTTGTTCTATCTTACTGATACGTAGGCCGTTTATATCGCGCCTTTTTCTTGACGCATTGATTATCTTGTGCCTTTTTGAGTCAACGTATTGTCTGCCTTTAATAAGTAATCGGTTCCGCCGTGGTTATAGCCAATGTTGATCGGTTCGCTGTATTGAACACAGATCCCGTTTAGTCAGCCTAAACTGTTATCTACATTTCAGGCCACGCACATAATTCATCTTTCACCTAACTAATCCATACTGTTCTCAGATACGCTGTTTTCCTCAGCAATAATGAAAACAGTTTTATTCAGAAGTTTTGGTGAAAATGCTAGTTGTGCGAAATGACCTGCTTGTATGTGAGCTACGCATATTGTCCTGAAGTCTACAACTCGAAGAGGAAGCGATTAGGGATCTCCACCAAAATTTTTGGTTCAAAAAGCTTATGCCGCAAGGCAGAACGGGTTGGTACCAAAGTGCTAGGAGTTTTATCGATTCTTTCAGTTAAAGGCACTAACTCACATCGCAGAAGACCCGTAGTCTACCTGACGCTATTGACTCTGTCGATGTATCCAATACGTCGTCCAGGTTAGCCCAAACTGTCACTTCGCCTCTTGGTTCAGTCTCTTCGTGTTGCAGTATAACCGTCCCGGTTTTCCACTGTTTCTTGCTTACTAATAGAAAAGTAGTTATTCTGGGTTTCTTCAGTATCTGTACTTTGAAACACGACAACACGGTACCCTCGCATTGATGTCAGGTTCATCGAATTTCGACATCTATTAAATTTCAGCATCTAGAATTTCTCCTCGTCCTCATCACCATAGCAGCTATGAGCCTAACCAGAAGGTACTGTGGCTCGGACCGCCGCTCACCTCAACAGCGACGTGGAATATCTTAGAAGAGGCGTTATTGAAGAGGTTATAAAATAATAATGGTAATATTACTAATGGAAAGGGACTGTGCGGAAGAACCAGAAACGGTATGAATGCACGTAGGTCACTGGTTGAGAAACGCTACCCTTTCGGATAGCGTTTCTAATCTGCGATTTGAGCAGCCACAAAGACCCCAGCCTGATAAGCAGTGAAACAGGCAGGGTCTTCATATTTCGGGACTACGCTGTTGCTTAACCATCAAGCGGTTTTGCCCGAATGTTTTTGGTCTCAGTAGATAATGCCCGTAAGCCAAACGCTCAGCTGATATGCAGGATGTGCAACGCGGTTAGCCAATCGACCACACATCTCGAGCGCTTCTGAATACGCGCCTTGTTGCTTAGCGACACCTTAAGATCCACGGCACTCCTGCTTTCGGCGGAGGACCGCGTGAAACAGTAACTGATCCCTCGGGCCCCGTAGTCTGCATGGCCTGGCTGGGGCCAACTGAACTGTGCCTCAAAATGTTTAGCCCACCTAACAAACCGGCGCGATTGGCTGGTGATAGCTGGACCATCTTTTTAACACATGATCACACTTACGCCGACTCGACGGCCAGCACAATCAAGCAACGGAGAAAATGGCCCGCTGCTATTACCAAATACAAAAAAATCGTTCAATCGCTTTCGATTGTTCCACCGATTGGTGCTCACGGTCTTTGCGCAAGTTGTTGGTCAGCTTGCGTTTAAGTCCTCGACATTCGTCGCCATACTGACATCCAAGTGGAGTGGAGTGACGCTTGTTCACGATTTTCTTCTCTCGACATGATAAGAATTTAGTTCTGTCGTAACTGTACAGCTCCTTCGGAGCACACCTCCGCACAGCAAGCTTTCATAGCTGCCGCGGTTTGTCCTTAGTGTTCTTTGGGTCATCATCGTCATAGGCAACAATACATCAGTGGTTCTCATTGATGTTTAACTGCCACATAGCCACGAAAAAAACCTATAGCAGAAGCGAAGGGAAAAAAGAAGGGCACGGGAAGAAACCTAACTGCTACAAATAGCCACGTCTGTATTCGATCACTTGACACAAAGGTGTCTACACCTTGCAAATGAGCAGTCGAGTTATAAGTAAGAGTCAGGCGTCATCAGCAAGATAACTTCCTCACGGCGCAATTAGGTGCACACACTACACAAGCAATTCGGCCAAACAAAGACAATATCCACGTCACTACGCCCAACTAGCCGTCATCTCACCTGATGTCTTCAGATACCGACTTTGTGAGTCACGAGTTCCCGAACCTGAGAGACGAATTCCATCTACAATGACCGACCCCTTGGTGAACGACTTCATTTCGTTAGGTTCTCTCATCCGATTAATACCTCCCGGTAAGCGTTCCTCACGCGACCCTCATTTGAATACTAGCTACGTGTGTTGCGTGTTTGAGAGTCTAACCTGTGGGCAAACACCAAAACACAGCGGACACGTGCAACAGCGTGATCCGAGTTCAGGTCGTTGCTTCGAAGCACACGACAGTCTTTAACAGAGTGGCACCATCTGTAGCTGACTGCCATGTGATCCAGTTGTGTTCGTGGTTAGAAGCACAGAGAGGTTTCCAATGCCTCTTCCTATGTGATAAAATGCGGTGCTCGAAATATAAAGATCGTGAGATGCGCACAGCTGCAGCAGTCTTTCATCATTGTCAGTACTTTGTGTCCGGACGGTCAACATACCTCTCAGCCGCTTCTCCTCTGGAGAAAGACGATCAGGCTGATCATTCAAATCGGCCGCTAGTATGATGATGTCAGGATGCTCAGTCTGCTTCAGAAGGTCAACGAGGGCGTCGTAGGGTGCATCTTTGGCAGTATCCGAACAGCTCTCCTTTGTTACATACGCCGATATAATGCATATGTGACAGCTTTCTGACTTGCATTGACGGACTGTAACTGACGTATTGAGTGAGACAGCGCATAGCCGACTGTTCAGTCGGATCCATTTGAGCAAAAATGTTCTGCTCTAGAACTCGAGTGCGATTTCTGATCCAAATTGACTCGCATGGAAGGCTCTCTGGCTGCTGACCCCTTACCTCCACCCATAGTTCGATTGTTTGGTCCCAAGGTGTAAGCACCTTGATATTGTTCAGCAACTCAGCGCCGGTGTGAATGTGCAATATATTACTGTCCATGATGATGTTGATGATAATTTCCGGAGAAGTCACTCATATGAGGGGCTACTAGCTTTTTAGATACTGACAGGCCATCAGTCGGTTAGTTCGTTATCGACACCTTGGTGCACTACTTGACGGCGTGATAGGACTTTTTCAGGCCGGTTAAACGAAGCCATCTATTGATCAACGTTCACATTGTGCAATATATATATATATATATATATATATATATATATATTTATTGTTCAGCAACTCAGCGCCGGTGTGAACGTGCAATATATCACTGTCCATGATGATGTTGATGAGAATTTCCGGAGAAGTCACTCATATGAAGGGCTACTAGCCTTTTAGATACTGACAGGCCATCAGTCAATTAGTTTGTTATCGACACCTTGGTGCACTACTTGACGGCGTGATATGGCTTTGTCAGGCCGGTTAAACGAAGCCATGTATTGATCAATGTTCACATTGTGCAATATTTAGTTTCACCATGTAGTTCTTCTACTGGCCTTCCTGCCGGTAATGAACTAGGAAACATGTGCTTCTGATAGTTACTTATCGTTCTTCATGAGTGCTATACCTTAGGCTTAGGTTTTCCAAAAAACGCCGGTGGATTTCAAGATTTTGATGTAAGAGCTTATTCAGCCGTACACCGATTTCTTTTGAACTTCTTCACTTAGTGCCATTCTACCCATAAAACTTCCGTCAAGTTAGGTCTTCTGGGAGCCTTCTGTTGGGGTTTATCTGTCAACAATGGTCTGTGTGCGTATGTTTCGAAAGAACTGTTTATCTTACACCTGTTTCATCGTCGTGATGAGTTACGGCGTCGATGTAACCGTGCTTTAAGTCGTTCGTTGCTGGGTTCCGTGTTTGTGCAATACAATTCAAAGGACAACCTAATGTCAGAAACCCAAGTTAGAGTTAACTCAGTGGTTAATATGTAGGTGTTTAAACTGAACCTGCTGGTTTAGCTGTCATATCACCTAATAGACCTAATGTTGCAAAAAGCGTTTTTGAGCCGACAACTCATATTTTAATCTATTACTCATGAGTAGTTTAACCGCTATTATTAAATTCATGCTGATTTGAGCCCAACATTTCTGGTTCTCTCCCGTATTCTGACCATCCCTGGGATCCGTGCATACTGACGTCGCATTTGCTCTATTAGTTGTGCTACGTCGAAAGCTTAAAAATCTCATTGCCAAGCTGGATTTCCGCTTACTTCTGCTTTGATTATTAGAAGTGGTGTGGCACGTAACGATTGTGTTAGCTATTGCTCCACTGTTTGGTAACCTTGATCTAGGTTTATTGGGTAGATTCGATTAACCACAAGGTGATTTGTTAGATTGTCTGAGCCTACAGTATCTGTAGTTTACTTCAGTCCAGCCGGACTCCCCAAGCCTGGATCTTTTAAAGTTTTAAATAATCTTGTAATATCTACGTCCCTGTTTTTCACGCACTTCCAGTAAGCAAGGTCGCCAGCCGTCTTGCTAGCACGGCAATCTGTGAAGCCTCCGCTGAACTCAATTGTGTGGGCTCATCTCTTATCGCCTCTTCGAAACTCGAGCCCCTCTGTGGTGTTAACTTTCCGACCGTTCCAACGAAACCGCTTGTCCCACAACCCTCATCGGCATCCTCGGTCGAAACTGCAGTCGATATACAATCCAGTTCAACACGATCGCCAAGTTTATCTTCCACTGATTCGCTCAAGGCTGAATTGCGTAGTTTGCTAACCTCATCACTACTAAACAGCTTGGTCAACACTAATCGGGACTCGACTGCTTTGGCTTGTGGCTCGAGTACCAGTCAGCTGTTGCGTCGATTGTTGAATTCTGGCAGTTTGTCACAACTTGGGACCAGTTTAGGGTAAGAAATACTGTTGACGGATGAAATTCATAAATCTATGCACAGTCAGTGAGTGAAGTAAATATCGTGTGAATGCAAGTACTTCGTGAATTATTCCGCGCCGTCTTGTCAGACAGTTTTCCCTTAGTTATGTGAGTACACACGAGACTTGTCACGGGGTCTCTCAGGGTCTGTATTATTGACGACCTTACAATTGCTTGGCGCTCGAGGATGCTTTCCGCTACTGATTGTTCCAAAAGTCGCTCGGGTGTACTCCATAACCTTTCGAATGTTTGCAATATTTGACTGGTGTGTAGTCGTTCGAAATCTCATGTGCATTGCATTATCGGACGGTACTTTGCAGTCCAACAAGTTGTTTCATTTTTGTTGTTCTTTACCATTCTATCTGTTGCTTGCTTAACTGTTATTAAGTGCCATGCAAACCTAGCTCCACGGTGGTACGTTTGCTGTGCATTCTTATCCGAGCTTGAAATGCCCTACTGGTGACCGCGGCCATTACCCATGAGCGTACAAAGATATCTGCACACATATATAGGTATACGTGTGATATATGTATATATGCATGATATTTTTGTATAAAAAAATAAACTGACCGCATACGAAGAGAACACTATGAAGGATTCGAGCGAACTATTCTTGGAATAATTATTTTTCTCTAAGCGAACCCTGACGTAATATGTGCGTCCTCCGCCTATCCGAAAAAAGGCAATGTTAGCCCGTATAATCACGTTTGTTTCTTCATGAGTTCTTACATAAATCAGTAAAGTAAGTACGTTTAATGACGTGGAGCATTGAACACCGTTGCGATGCTTTCTTGTTGATAACGCCTCACTTTTATTTGTAGCTCGGTTGTGTGTTTGCAAGATGTAAGCACCTCGATTTTGAATTATTGAATATAGACATGATTATTTTTAGTAGTCAAGTCCCTTCCCATTCCCTTCTTTTCTCTTTTTCTGTACAGGGTTGATTTTTTGCTTCTCAACTCTGTAGCGGTTAAGCATAAATGAGAACCACTGATCTACTGCTCTCTTCAATGATGTTGCTGATGATGATAGTGGTGATGATTTTGTTTTGATTGCGAAGTGAGAGGCGTTTATGTAGGAAGTGTACTAGTCCTATAAACCTTCATCAAAATGCTTGAATGAAAGCTGCCAGAAACTTTTGTTTTCAGGTTGACTACACACCGTCGTTAAGATTTTTACAGCTTCTAGAGCTTTTGTCGCTCAAACTTCAATATGGATAACCGGTCCAGTGAATTGAGTTTATTATAGGAACCGACGTGTCGATGTTGAGAGCAGTACCACGAGCTTAGAAGGGTTCAGTGAAGTTCGATGATGGGGCATTTATCGGAATTTCTTCGGAAGCAAAGTAACATGGATATGTACGTCGTCAGAAGTTGGCAGTTATAACTGAATTAATCTTGTTTCGTGCCATCCTGCAAAATCATCCGACACCCCAACTGTGTACCTCCATGGGTTAATTTGAATCGACCAAATCAACTGATTGTCAAGGTATCAGCTATCTGCAGTATCTTTCGGATGAGTGGTTACTGTTTGCCTTGAGTGGTTGCGGTTTGTGTGTAGCATTTTGTCGGAAGAATTCAATGGGAAGTTTTATGACTGTCGTTTGCATCTTGTGTTTGATAACGTTATTAAAGCGAGAGGTTTACAGTCCACATTCAGACAACATTCTCTCTGCTATGGCCACATTTTACTGATTGCGCCAGATGTGAATAATGAGCCAAACAGTGACGACAAACCACTAGTCGGTCAACAAACACACCTACTCATGTGACTGTATAATCTGGGCACCAAAGTGACGGATGGCGAAGATGACGCTATAAACAGGGAAACTGTGTATAATTTACTCGTCACGTATTGGTTCGTCTCTACGCGCTGGATCGCTTGACCTAGAACCGAAAAGGAGAAACGACGTGGTAACATCGTCTATTAGAAAAACAAGCCAGAATTGAGCTACGTGGGCCGTAAGTATAGAGGGCGAAAGGATTATCATACATGGCCGACAAGACGCAGAGCAAATCAGACGAAACGATTGTATATGGCAGTCAGAGTGTTAAAACAAATCATGTTACGAAGGGCATCAAACAACATACTCGAGAAACACAGTTCAGATAGCGCACAGGCGTTCGACCTCTTGGTTGTAGGCTGAATACATGAGTGGAATCATACCATCCGAAAGTGGGTCAATTGATCGATGTGGCGCGATTCCTCTTGGCTGATTTGTTAGGAGATACGCCTCCTACCACCAGGTTAAACACAGCCTGTGATTCCCAGTTAACTGGGAAGCTGTGGCGTTGGTGCCATCGATTGTAGTTCTCGGAAAATGTGATGTATTCTGGGGCCATCGATTGGCTTGAGCATTATTCATAACCAAGTGTGGCTGGGCGTTCAGCTATGGCAATTCTGTCATTCATAGCTTGAAGCTGGTGGCCTCCACATAAATGCATGGCTCTGAGGTCTCATCCCAGTCAAAGAAAAGAAAAAGGCCCAGACAATGACCAATGCTGCTTTCCAATAAAACTGGTTGAAACGCCTATGTGATTTCAAAACTTACAGTCAAAATGTTAATGATGTTCAATTTTTTCCAGTCGAAATCTTGTACCACTCGTCAGCATTCCATTTTTGTTTTGCAACTTTTCGGTTTATAAATTATGCGCTAGGATTCGTTACCAGACGAAATAATATACATTTATACCACGAGAAGAATAGTACAGTACGCAGCTAGTGTTTGAGACATTCGCGATTGTGTGTAGGCTAAGAAAATGATCAGATCGTTCAGACGTAAATGATAGAACAATTGTGGTTCCCATCCTGAGCCTTATCCTCAAAAGCCTACGTCGCAAAGTAACGGGTGGGGAGTGATGATGGACTCTACCTTTTAGCTCGTTGTTTCATGTTTTGTACATTACTGGTCACATTTCCTAAGCCTGACAACCCTGGTTACGATTAGTCGTTGGACTGACGACAACGATTCGACGGTCGCTGGTCCCAGAATACCCCAGCTCTTGCCATTTCTTTGATATGGATGTCATTGGCTAGGGCCACGCATTCGACATGTACTTGATGCACACATCACTACTGTGGTCGATTCAGGCTTTTCCCCGCACATCCACTCTTCTCCGGTTTAGAGTTGACCTTCCAAGCCTGGCCATTTCAAAGATGGTTCGTTGTCTCTGTCTGTACCCAACCCTGCGCACCGCCGTCAGAGTCAGTCGTACGCGTAACCCTATCTCGTGCCCCTATTTCCACGTTCGCATGAATTGCTACACTGTTAAGCCACCGATGCATCATTGTTGAAGGGGGATGTAATGTCTGAGCCGGGTGATGTAGGCATCGGGTACACATATGTGAACTAGGGCGCTCTGGGCGTAGCGATCGTTCAGTCATTGTCGTCAGTCCTGTGACAAATCGCAACGAACACATATATCAAACTTAGGAAATGTGGTCAGCAATGTACGAAACCTGAAACAACCAGCAAAATGATGTAGTACTGGTATGGTTTTTCATGGAAAATGAATCCAGTCTTCCTCGAATCCCCAACCGAATTGTTCAGAGACGGTAGTTCTAACATTTACCTATCAACTTGCTTGATGCAAGTGACTATCGGTACGATTACCACACTGTTCAATCTGACCCATACTCTCTGGCGCTGAATCTAATCGAGAGTGTGGTCAAGCACCGAACGAGGGAACTGGTGCGTGTATGATCCTTCTGATATGGTACCCCAACGGAATTGATCATTGAGATGCATGTAGGGGTCAGCTGAAGAGGCTAGAAGTGGTTGACAACACTCTATCGCCATGACATAACAGATCACATTTGGTAGTTTTGTTTTAAAACGCTTGATGGCGAATATGTTTTACTGTGCTGTTGTCTTTTGTCTTAAATTCGAGCGTCAAATACCCGGTGATGTGGTGTTCGTACCACACTATATTTACTAGGCATGGGCATCGATGACCAGGTTCAAAGTTCGTTTGTACCAGACAGTGTACATCTGTTAGATGCGTTACACTGTCTACAAAAACTTTCATGGAACAAATCAACACGGGAATAATGCGGGAAAAACTTTATTGAAAAACTGTGACTGGTAATCGGTCCGATTCTTCAGCAGATATCGCCGGTAAACTATTGAAGTCTGCCAAATTGTCGCACCGAACTCCGTTGTCTAAAGACTTGACAATCACTAGGTGCTTAATTCATAAACAAGAAACTGGATCCCTAGATCTTTTCTCAATTGATGCAGATTGTGACCGTTAGCTAACTTTTCCATTTAGTCTATGAGTTGTATCATTATCGTGTGACTCAAGCAGACTCATTTGGTTGTCCTCCGACTGTTGAATCTATAAGTATGTAAAAAAAGAACTGACAATTCACCTCTCAGATGGGATGAAGCGTATTGATAACTGGACTTGACAAAGCTAGGCAAATAACGCAGTCAGTGTGAATATTCTCCGAAATGGACCATTTATTCCCTTCTTGCATACCAGTGGGATACACGAATAAAAGCTACTTGCAGTAACAAGTAAGAAATGATAGCTTGATGAATAACTGGCACTCATCACTAATCACGTGAACGATAGGCACCGAAGGACAAACAACGAATTTCTTCATTCAGACTGATTAAGTGCGTAACAGGTTAGGTTGACCATGGTACTTGGTTCAGCTTACAGGTTTGGATGGGAGAAAGATGAAAGAATTGTGTGCTACTGGGACAGTGTTTAAAGTAATTTATGACAACGAAAACTTGTACAGGTACGAGGCGTGTAACGTTGTTAAC
Source organism: Paragonimus westermani (assembly GCA_008508345.1). Classification (NCBI taxonomy): domain Eukaryota; kingdom Metazoa; phylum Platyhelminthes; class Trematoda; order Plagiorchiida; family Troglotrematidae; genus Paragonimus; species Paragonimus westermani. The sequence continues at coordinate 77,366 of QNGE01001530.1, read as the reverse complement.
AAAACCCTTTATGAAACAGATAGAACAATGCTGGAGAAGCTGAAACTCATTGGAATTGGTGGTTGGTTTGATTCTTCAGTAGATACATCTCAGAAAATATTGGTGTAACGAATTGGATAGATAGTGTGCATCCAGTAATCGGTTTCTGTCATGAACTGTTTTGTCCGCTTCATTGTAAGCTAGCTGTTGACACGTTTTCATATTTGGTCAACCCCCTAGTGTCCATTCTTATCTTGATCTGCGACAGCACTGGAATGCAGTTGCCTGTGCCTAATCTATACCTTATCGCACTGTTCTGTTGGTGTAGCTACCACCGGAGCCAAGTGAGACGGCTTGTATCGTATGGATCACGTCCAGATCAACCAAAGTTGGGTGCTGGGTGCAATGATTTTCCACCTATCCCGGACACTATGTCCAGGCTAGGTGACCATGATCAATCGGTTACTCTGGGTCTTTTGACCCTGTCTTCAATTGTCACAACAGCCGTCAGACTGCTACTTGGATGGCTATCGCTCTAACACCTGAGGCAAAGCCTGTTTGACTTATCCGGCAGTTCGGACGATGACGTTGACTACCGAAACATGTGTCAATCTATGCCGATCGCTCATCTACCCCTAAACAGACGGCCGGTTCACCAGAAGTGTTGTTTGTATGTGCTCTACATCACGCGAACATCGATTATCTCAGTGCTCATCGCCACGCTTTAGCCTGCGCTTCCGTCAATCTAGCAACTGGGTACAGGCGCACTGGCCTTGTGTAAGGTCTGCATCTGACAGACCTGTCATCTCACTCCACAAGAACAAACCAATCCCTGTGTCTGTCAGCCTACCCATGTGCACGCTAACCGTGCGACCCCACTCGCTGACGAAACCCAGAGAACCCCCTACGACATCCTAAATTGACATCGAGTTACTTAGCAGCGATATCCATACATGGAAAAAGTATAGGTCTGGACAGCGTTACGCAGGATACCGAGCACCTTATAGCACACGGCTGGAAATTAAACGACGAACCATAACCTGCTTATTTTGTTGTTACGCATAATCACGCACGCTGAGTCTGAGCTGATCCTGAATCAATTAACATGTCCATTTTTTGCAGGCGATTTCCCACTGTTGTCGATGGCTAATGTACTTTTTAACCGATCGCCTGTTGACACTTGTCCGTCTTACTAGCTGTTAACAGTCAGGCCATATTACTGCTTCCTGACTGCTTGATTGTCAGATCGGCCATATCTGCGATTAACTCGTCACGTTAGTTTTGGCTCCGTATTGAGTGGCGTAAATCAGTGTACACTTTCACACTTCGCTTGGTTTGGTTATACAACTGGACTCAGGTCAACAATAGATTTGTATGTTCGCGCGCGTATCTTATCACACAGAATAAACTTAGTCATGATACTGCAGACTGTGACGGATGAGAGCCAACGATCAATACATCTCAAAAACGGCACTAAACTGATTGAAAACAAGTTCACCGGCAAAACAAACATCGACGTATGTGCCAGAAAAAGAGTCAGGAAGTATCCAGGCTACATAATCCTTAACCAATCCGCCAAGTGTGTGCTGGCATTGTGGAAGATTACATTTTGTAATTTTGCTCATTTAGAAGTCACGTCGAATCGGCACCCTCATCGACATGAGGAAATTCGCTATGCAGCGGCACCCTCATCGAAGCGTTCTTGAGAATTCATAAAGACGTTAGAGAAATGCGTTATATTTACTACTTGAAATGGCAAGCGTGCCACAAAGACGGATTGAAATGTAATTGTGATTCTTCCAACGTTGTCTTTGTTGCATTTAATGACATCTCAAGTCACAGAAAGAATGTTGACATTTCATTCATTTGGACGCTAGTACGCCCGCAATCTCCCATGGCCTCTGATCTCATCTCAAAGGAAATATGATATCTTTTACACAAACCGGAGTATGCGCGAATCAAGGTTGTAACGGGAAACGCTTAAAAAACTTACACACTATTTGTCAGACAGTTAAATTGTGAGCTTCAATTTGGCAATTTCCATTCTACTGGTATTTGCTGCATTGTAACGGATGTAAATTGAGATCTGCTGGATGTGAACTGGGTTTATTCGTTGCGCAATTGTCTACATTATTTTCTCCTACCAGAAACTTAGGTCATTGTAAGATAACCATGTGAAAGCCGAACTGGTTTCAGAATTGCAAGGACAGTATCACAACCTTTTCCAGGATAGGTTTCATCGATGTACACACACAAGGACTATCTTGTATTTTCGCAGATGACCGGTGAACTTTTATCTAATCGCTCGCTGACTACTTATTCGTCTTGTTAGCCGTTAACGGTCTGGCGATATTGGATTTGCACGTTTCTGCTTCCTGAGTGGTTGATTGTCAGATTGGTCACATCTGCGATTAACTCGTCAAATTCATTTTGGCTCCGTACTGATTGGCGTAAAATACTGTACTTTCTCATGTTTCATGCCCCAGTTCCCCGCGTTTGGTCATTTCGTAACAGTATCAGTTTGTATATTTCTCATTCACATAATTATACATATGCGAGTAGTTTTATTGGTTTGCATATTTTCATCCACAGTCCATCGAATGACGAATTGCAACGCGGAAAAACAAGAATTCGTGTACCATCGGACGAATCACAGACCGGTCACCATGTACTGTCGGTCACATCTCCGTCGTCTCCTTCCAATGAACAAACGATACAAAGGTCTTCTATGACAGGTCTGGCAGGTGTAACTTTCGGTGTTTCCGATCACACTAGCATTGTTACTGTTTGTCAGCTCTTTATTTTGCCGGTACATGATTCCATTATTACGCCCACGAACATGTAACGTCTCATCGAAGCTTCGTAGCTCAGCTGGTAGAACGCTTGTCGCGTTGAGGCATGCTGTGTCTGTCGCTGGTTCGAATCCAGCCGAAGCCCTGACTTTTCACAGTTGGATCTCATCTAAAATCATAAATCTGCCGCACTATTTATTACTAATACAATTTCTATGCTCAGCAGTGGCGTTGGTGGATTCCAGCGTGAACTGTTTGAGAAATCCTGCCGGGGCAGTCGATCCCCTGAATCATTTGGTGGATTCCATATGAGACAGTGGGACGGGTGGGTAACAGAGTCTGAATGTGAAATTTCTGAGCTCCTGGTGTGGCCTCGTAACTCAGCTGGTAGAGCGCTTGCCGCGTTGAGGCATGCTGTGTCTGTCGCTGGTTCGAATCCAGCCGAAGCCCTGACTTTTCACAGTTGGATCTCATCTATAATTATGTATTGTTGACTGCAGCGGCAATAGTCTTGTTATCATGGTTTTCCTTATTTAAATAACGTTATAGGTTCGGGCCGATATTTCATTTTAATTTTATACAATCCTCCTATTAAAGCATAAAATTTCTATTGATTTTTGAAGACATCATCGTCCTCTGGCGCACTGAACTTTGTCCATCCTGAAAATCCACGAGGTTTACTGTAAAATCACCAACAGGTTTTTTTTAGAAATCTTTTATAACTGTTCGAACGGTAACTGAGGGAAAGAACCTGTGCGCATCATGTCTCAACAAGCTTTCTACTCTTCTGTTTGGCACTTCTTCTGCCTGCTAGTAACAATGGTTTTCAAATGTACAGAGTTCTACCTGCATCCTGTTTTACACTGTTTAACCGCTCAGTTATGTGTCCTTCTTATTCACATATTGATTTGCCATTGACAGAACTATCAGGTGATAAAAGTCAAGGCCTCTATCATCCGTGAGTATGATTCTTGATAGCAACTTTTTGAGTAACCTTACGACAACACGTTGCCTGAAGCAAACATGTGACTGGTTTCCAGTACGGGCATGCTTATTGAGAAATTTTGCTTGTGCATTCCAGCGAATCGTGCAGCATTTGTGGTGTTATTTTGATTGACTTGAAGGTCTGCCTGATTATCGTGTCGTTCACATATTGTTCAATTTCCGTAACATGCAGACCAGGCGAGAAACCTGGTATGATTAGATAACTTATGTCGCCAATTTGTTTCCTCAAAATAGAGTTCAAAATTAACGATTTCATTCAGTATATTCCAATGAGAAGAAGACACGTTAAATCGTCTTGTCCCTACTAACGAACCACACCACCGTGTGCGTTTCCAATTTTCACTTCCGTGGTCAACAACTATGTGGTGCCCTCAACAGTAATTGGCTTCGTTTCCACTTGACTGTCAACACTGACAAGCAACTTTCACTCTTCGTCCCTCTGACCACGTGTTCGGAGTCAAGACCGACCGTGGGAAGCTGGCTCCGTGCGGACGCTGGTGAGGGGCAGGGCGAAGAGGCCCTACAAAGATGGAGTGGGCCGCTGCGAAGGAGACGCTGGTGGCTGCGTTTGACAGCCCGGCCGACCGCCAGGAGGCCATGCGGCGGTTCAAGACGGCCAGGCTTGGACAAGGAGCGGACCCGTCCGTGTTTGCCGCCACTCTGCAAGGTTTGCTGGACAGGGCTCTGCCAGGATTGGATCAAGAATCACGATGACAGTTGTTAACGGAACAGTTCATTGAAGGGCTCCCGATGGCTGTTCGCGACCAAGTCCGTATTGCCCATGTCGTCCGGCCGATGGACCTTGACGATCTGGCGAAGGTGACGCGGGAGTTAGCAGTAATGTCCGTGGCTTGAGTGGATGCAAACAGCAATACGGAGGAGAAGACACTGGAGGTAATGCAGAAGACAGTGGAGCAACTCGCAGCGGATGTAGCTGCCCTGAAAACAGCAGCACGGAAGAACGATCAACCAGGAGGCTGCTTCATATGTGGAAAAAAGGACATTGGAAGAAGGATTGCCCAATCCGGCGGTCTCAGAGGTCTAAAAATAAAGTGTTTCGTGATTGTTCTTTTTGTTGGGCGGGTCGACTAGTAATGGGAGCGATTGAGAAGGGGGCCGTACATACAAGGGTTGAAGTTGATGGAGAGGTAGAACAGTGTTTAGTCGATACAGGGGCAGCTATTTCGTTGATTGCTCGTGCCGAAAAGCAAAACCTAGAACCGACATCCATGATGATCAAGACGGTTGGAGGTCATAGTCTACTGGTTGACGGTGTGAAAGAATGTGGGGTACGTATCGGCGGCCATATCGTAAAGCACCGTTTCATTGTGTCCCCAGAAACCAGGCAAACGATACTCGGAGCCGATTTCCTCGCTGCAACAGATGCCGTGATTGACTTGAAGCTCAAGAAGTTGTCAACCAAGTATGGCTCCCTGACGCTCATAGGACAGCGAAAGGATAGCGTCAACCAAGTACGCAAGGTTAAAACCCCCAGTTGCACAGCCCCCCTGCTCCAGTCCACGGTCGAGAAATACGCGGAAGTATTTACGACTGACGATGATCCGTACGGATTTTGCAACTGGATTGCCCATGAAATACCAACAACCGGAACATTTCGACCTCACGGGCCCCGCAGGATACCGGTTCATCTTGAGGAGGAATTGAGGAGACAAATACAGAACATGCTGAGCGAGGATGTTATCGAAGAAGCCAACAGTCCGTACAACTCGCCTGTTCTCCTGGTGAAGAAGTCCAACGGGAAGTACCGCTTTTGTGTGGATTTTAGACGGCTGAATGAGGTAACACAGAATACAGTCGTACCAATACCGTCCGTCGCTGATATTTTTGACAAGCTACAGCAGGCGAAATTGTTCACAGTTTTGGACTTACGCTCCGGATACTGGCAAGTACCAATTAAACCCACAGATCGTGAGAAGACCGCATTCACGGTAGGCGAAAAACAGTATCAGTTCAAGCGCATGCCGTTTGGCCTATCCGGGGCACCTTTCACATTTCGGCGCCTGATGGTTCAGCTGGTAAAACGACTGGATAATGTGGCGGTATACGGAGATGATATCGTAATATACAGCAACACGGAATCGGAACATGCTGCCCATATAGATGCTGTCTTGAATCGCATTAAGAACTCAGGACTGCGGATCAATGCTGATAAGTCACAGCTCGGACGATCATCGGTGGTGTTACTGGGACACAAGGTGGGTCAAGGCGAAATCAAGCCTCTCCCGGAGAAAATACTGACAATTAGAGAAGCCATGGCTCCGAATTCCAAACGAACCCTGAGACAATTTTTGGGTCAAGCGGGGTACTACAGTCGGTTCGTGAAAAATTTTCACTCCATTGCATTGCCATTGTACGAACTCCTTCGAAAAGACAAGAAATTTGAATGGACCGACGATGCCCAGAGGGCGTTCAAGCGAGTGCAACAAGCGATGAACGAGCAACAACTGACGTTGAAACTACCGAACACAAAAGAAACGTTCATCGTAGCAACAGATGCCAGTGACCGTGGCATTGGGGCAGTACTCAAGCAAAAGGAAGGAGTAATCGAGTATGCCAGCAGAGTCCTGACTCCAACGGAGCAGAAATATTCGACTATTGAAAAGGAATGTTTGGCAATCGTCTGGGCACTGGACAAGTGGAGGCCATACCTGTTGGGTCAACAGTTCCACGTGGAGACGGATCACAAACCCCTGGAATGGATCATGACTGCGAGGGACCCGAGAGGCAAATTAGCCCGATGGGCATTACGTTTACAGGAATATGACTTCACGATCAACCATGTGCCTGGTTTGAGCAATTGCGTCGCGGATTTTCTTTCTCGACCACAAGTAGACGACGAACTCCCCAAAGTGACCGTTGGAGTCAACGGCTTAATAATGGAGCAGGACCCACAAACGCTAGTACGCCTACAACGTCAAGATAAGGTCCTCCGGAAAGTGATTGAAGCTCTGGCAAGAGGCGTGAGAATCCCCACAAATACTAAGGATGAGGAGCTGAAAATAATCGCATCCCAATGGAAAAGAGTTGGCTTAAACAGTGCAGGCGTATTGACATGGCAGCGTGGCGTTGGGCACCCGTGCGTGGTAGTCATCCCGAGACAACTGAGGAGGAAAGTGGTGGCAGACTGCCATGAAATGGCACACACCGGATGCACTAGGACGTACGATCTGTTGCAACAAAGAGCATATTGGCCGAAAATGAAAGAGGATGTGACAACTTACGTGCTTGCATGCCAACAGTGTCAGTTACTGAAAAGCGACAATCGGGGAGCCCAACAGCCCTTACAACCAATACCAGTCTCCGAAATCGGTGAACTCTGGTCTATGGATCTTATGGGCCCATTTCCACTGAGCGCCCGCGGTAACCAGTACGTTCTGGTCATGACGGAACACTTTACCCGTTGGATCGAAGCGACTGGCGTTCCGGATCAGAAAGCATCTACGGTGGGAGATATGGTGATGAAGCACATTGTAGCAAACCACGGTGTACCAAAGGCGATCTTGACGGATCAGGGACCATGCTTCGAAAGCGATGAGTTTCGAACACGCATGCAACAACTGGGAATCAAGCGCATCCGAACGACGCCGTATCACCCACAAACGAATGGCCTAACTGAGCGTAACAACCGAACGGTCAAAGAATGGTTATCAGCCAAAGGAGGAGACTGGGAGTCTGCGTTGCCACTAGTGTTATTGGCCTACCGGGCGTCTGTGCAGGCGAGCACGAAGAAATCTCCATTTCAATTGATGTACGGTAGAACCCCTCGACTTCCGGTGGATCAGGACATTGGGGTATGGCCAGAGTGCATTGATTCCACTAAAGAATTGGTAACCGAAAGAGAAAGAGCCCAACGAAATCTGAAAGCATCGCAAGCACGCACAAAGGAGAAATCCGCAAGGCAACGGTTCGGCAAGACTAGAATGTTCAACCTAGGAGAACGGGTGAAATATCGAGACCATCGGAACACCGGTGCCAGCGGGCCAGGATCAAGAAAACTTTTGCCTAAATGGAAAGGTCCGTATTTGGTAATATCCAGACGAGGCCCAGTATACACGATCAAGAAGGACGGCGAGACGAAACGAGTGCACGCCAGTGAGTTAGCAACGTGGCACGAGATGCCGGCGCGACGAACCAGAAGATCAATAATCCGGGAGGAAACACCGCGTCGATCGGAGAGGATTCGTCGACAAATGCGAAGGAACCAAGGAACCTCAGAAGGGGGAGGAGTGTTGTATAACAGGCAGTTTCGTTGTGAGTAGTATACTACTCACAAGTAGTGTATTACCCACAGGCGACATTCAGGAACAAAAGAATAAGCCCCGTACACGACGAACAAGAAGAGACTATCGGAACAGTGTGTACATGCTGTGTGAGAACTTTCTCCAAGGCGAATGACAACGTACTGTCACTCAATGTATGTGAATGCATGTCAGTCGTGCAAATGAGTGTACGCGTTTGTGGTTTAGTTTTTGACATGACCTGTACGGAAGTTTGCGCAACAAACCAACTCGCTGGCCAAGCGTCTTTTGCGAACACAACACGGTCATCGTGCTTGTAGAGTAATACTCCGCTCCTAAATATTGGGGTTGCACCCAAGGCTCGCGTTTCGAAAGCTGAAGCAATATTCGGTAACCCAGGACATTTTCGTGCCACTCCGGTGTCTCTCATGAAGTTTGAGTTTACACGACCTCAAGGAGGACGTATTTACGATACGGTCGCAAACTGTGACCTTCAAACGTCAAGGATATTAGACGTGTTGAGGTAGATGTTCAACGTTTGGGTTCATTAGTTAAGTAGTACGGAGCATCATCACTATCCTTCCCAGTTTTGAACTGTATCGTTGGGTACAGTGGCTCGGACTGCACTGAGGACATTTTTGGAAGACGTGACAGTTGATTGGCTACAGTAGCGTCGGTGTCGCCGTTGTCTAGCTGCGTCGGCCATGAAAGCTTCAAGTGAGATGAATGTTTTGTAAACCCAGTCACACTTTCACTTGTGTCGAGCACATTGTTGTTGAGAGCTCAGGCAAACGAGTCTTGTGCAGTCAGTCACATCGCCCCCTCAAATTTTGCCATTATAGTTATCGTAAAGTTATAATCCGATTCAGCCATTTCAATATTGCTGTCAGTGATGATCATGGGGAGTCGACGCGTACAACGGAATGATGGAACCTTTGAGAGGTGTATTAGTTACGCATCACGAGGTATTCGTGTAGTAACCCTGCTTGATTTATCATTTAGATTCACATGTTCACGCCACGTGATCCTAACTGTGACTTGGCCAATCACGCCACCTACGATACGCGCATCAACCGTTGATGTTGTTGCTTTTGTCATCCGGTAAGCAAAGGAACTGTACGTGAACCTTTTCGACATAGTCCAAATTCTTTGAGTATTCTCACGAGACGCTAGTAATATATGCAATCTACACAGTACATCCATGAGCCTGACCAAGTGGTACTGTGGTTTGAGCTGCGGTTTAGCAAAACAGTGACCAAGATAAAGTAACAATATGTGGAGAAATAGGAAGCAAAAAAACGTTGGAACTAGCAATGTTATGAGCGTACGCACTCTCCTGTGTTGAATGAAGTTTCCAGTTAGCCATTTGGTTAACCAAGATGTCTCATTCTTACAGGTATGGGAGGATTATGTTCCTTTTTTATCTCCGTCCACTTGCAGGCCTTCTTTGCTTTAATTTTTATTCATCTCGTTTGTATAGAGTGAGGCTGGTAGCCATTTATATAAGGCATGTCACTTGCTAGGTGGCTATACATGTGTGTAAATTTATAACAGATTTGTGAGATATAACAGCATTTCAGCCTATTCTCCTCCACATTATACCACGTAGCGATTGACAGGAAACATTATTATCCAAATGTGAGAAACTTTGTCATTTGGGTCATCTGTGGCCGAAATGAGGAAGTGATCTATCATTTTTATAAAAATTCTCTCCCTATTATCATTTAAACAAACTAAAAAGTAGCCAAGCCTAGTAGCGGACTATCACCTTCAAGGAGAGTAGTAAGTCCGCGGATCTCGCTGTTGCTTAACTACCGCACAACAATGAAGAGAAATGCAAGCCTCAGATAGGATAAAAATGTGAATCGAATGGCGCCTATATTGATTCACTTAATAACGAGGTACCCTCACTTTGCAAGCAAACGAACGAACAGGTCAGTTTCTCATTCACTCTACATTTTGGTTTAAACAATATGTTTTGATTGAAACTCGTTCTTTTCAGGAAATGGCACGAAGGAAAACTCGCTATCGGATTCTCCAGCCTCTTGTCATACTACGTCGAACGGAGATGTCGACAAACCGATTTGTTCTGCTAAACAGCCAAGTATGAAAGATCTCAAACAGCGCATTCTCAACGACTATGTCAAGGCAAGTGGTGATTTATTTTTTCTGATTCATACCAGCATTGATTTATGTGATCTATTTATGTGTCTATGATGTAATGCATCCAACAGTCAACTTCTCTTGTTTTCGATAACCCTGTTGCTTTACATTTCAGGCTAACAAAGATTGGTTGCTCAGCTTGGCCGGAGGGAAAAAAACGTTGAGACTAGAAAGCTTGTCATCATCTGAATCGCCAAACCACTCTGGTTCCAGTTCATCTTCATCATTTCATCACCTGTCCCCTGTAGATCCGGGGTTAGACAGTACCGGTGGATCAACCAAAGTTGAGAATGACTTACACGGCTCTCCTTCAGGTTTGGATGTTTGTATGTCCTCAGTTCCTCGGTCTCCGATTGTCAACACGACGTGGAATTCACATACAGCTTCCTTCAAACCGCTTCCTCGTCTTGAAGAGGCCACTTCTGAGGAGTCTGTTGCTGATGATTCGCCTCCAACATTGGTTAAGACAATTTGCGATGGGATGCCCGACCAGGTGGACAGTGTGCAAACTCAGTCTACTTCTTGGTCTGATAGTCGGCGATCCTTCGATTTTATTGCCCTTTCTCGTTGTTCCCTGTCCAACTCCAGCACACAGCATGAACCGCAACTACCAAATCAACCGGATTCTTCTGGGACAGACCTTTTAACTCAGTTATCTGAAACTGAAACAACCTTACAACAGCTGCGCACGAATCTACCGCCTACTCCAATCGAACCTCTGGAAACGGAAGTGGTTGACTTCATTGGTTCCAATATGTCTTCTGCTTCCTCTTACCGGCATCCAGACAGCCTTGTTCGGGAGTTGCTGGAAACTAGCGAGGGCAACTTCTGGATGCAAAACCTACCGCCCATGATTCGTGCAAGTCCACAAAACGAGCAGCCTCCGGCGTTGGCTGTTGTGCACACACGCACGACTACCACAATCGACTCCGGTGTACTCTGGGACGAGGTAGACGGACAAGCATCCGGACAGCAGGCGACTACTCCGACGACTTCATTGGCACCCTCCACTTCGCATCCATCATCAGGCAATGTTGTTCTGGTCAGTTGAATTACGCTTGACTCAGTTGTTTTTTGTTGTTTTTCACGTAATATGGCTCACATCCTTAGTTATGGATTGCCATCGTTGAAGGTAGTACTATACCAGGAAAGATTTCTGAGACGTCTTAGATCGGCCATTCGCTTACTGCGACAAGAGTATATGCCCACCATCATGTATGTAACTGAGCATGAGGGGCAGTCAGATGTAGATCTTAGTGATTGGAAAACTCAGTTATTCCCTAGTTGTAAGCCTTTGTGACGTGTTTGTCACAGTACTTTCCATACGCTAAACCGACTAGTTTATAACTGTTTTCCCATGTTGTATCACCATCACCACCGCCAGTATTGTCACTGACATAAATGCCTAACTCTGGCACAACCGTGGCAAGAAGAAGGTGTCCCAGTTTGAACAGTTTAATAGAAGGGAGGTTCCCGAATCCCCTATGTCCAAACTCCAACATTTATCACCAAAGTGTCTGTAGCATGAGATAAAGCAAGTTGGGTTGCAGGTTAAAGTAAGGCGGCATGTACAAGACAGTTTTCACTGCCTCACTGCATTGGTTGACATGACCCCACAAATAAGTCAACTGGGCATAGATGATATCTACACAAACCAGACGTAGCACAAGGACCTCAACACTTAGACGGAAAGTAAACTACGGTTCTTATCACCCTGTGGTGGTCGCTTTTATCTTCACTTGGCATTTCATCGATTGATTCTCTTTCACCCTACATCACTGAGCTAGGATTTCGCTAAAGAATGTGTGGTGCAGCAGACGATGGGTTCGCATCTTGACACATCATGTAACCATCGGAATATTGTTAGGGTTTTGAGTAGTCTTGATTTGTCTTCATGACAAAATCTGTTAGCATACCTGCTGATACTACTCGATACGTACTATCAAATTACAAACGTTGGTGATCAAAGATTTCGACATGCTTTATATCCTCGTCTTTCAACTGCCACGTTTCGCGGCCGCTCAACTTCAAACTGCTCTAACCGTGATTTGGTAAATACGACCGTAAGGTTTATGCGAGACGCCAGATGTGTATTTCAAAACATCACTCAGCCGTAACAATGTGACAATGTAACAGTGTGAGCTTCGATTTCGGTCCTTAATCTCTCGAAATCCGCACATCATGAGAATTTTCAAATGACACTATCCTGTGGTCAGCGTAGTCCAGAAGGTGATTGATGCTGGGATCCCCTGATAACCACACACAGTCCCTTGTTGCTTCGTCTGTAACGAAGTTGGACAAGAAGGTGGGGGTGATCTTGATGAATAACACATTTGGGAAAGATTGTTTTTAAGAGTTCTCTGTAGATCTTTTATTTTGTGGGGGAGTGCTAACATAAGTGCACACTTGTTGGGTCCATTTCTACACCTAAGTGATTACAAACGTGTAGTCTGACCACCAGAATCAATCATACACTTGCGGTCGAAAAATACAACGGTTTTGGTCAGATTGTATGTGTAACACTATACCGAAATTTAACAACAGATGAAAATTTATTCAACCAATCCACAAAATTGGAACGAAAACCTGCTTGTTCTCTGATATTTGTTCTCCGAGCTGTGTTACTTCAGCAAACCATCGTGGAAACGAAAATACTATGGTCCCCACAGATGTACTTAACTCCTTTAAATTTTGAATCTTTAGTGGATTCACCCTGGTTAACCATAGCATTTACAGTTTTTAAAACTAACCAAAAAACAGATGAACCAAAACCTACATTGATTTAATGCTACCTCTTCTGAATAGTGCGGATGTGTGATCGACCATGCCAGCAGCTTTGATTCGTTTTAAAACTATAATGGGATCGTGGGTCTCAGTTTGGATGAATGATCCTAGTCTGACAGATCAAAATATGGTGTCAAAAGTACGCAGAGAAGTGGAAACAGCAAGTCGACCAAAGCGCTTCTCGAACTGTTGTGCTTAACACACTGGCTTTCACTTATCATGAATAAACGCTCCATCTAGGGCTATGATACGTGCACTGAAAGCTGACCTCCTAACTGGAAGATACCCAACCTCGCAGTGATGCGTTCTATGCCTGACGCTATTGCATATGAAAAGTGGCCTCCACTCCGCGAAGAGCTGCAACGGTTGCCAACCGTTTCCTGAGATATTGGACATCACCAGCTAACTCCTCGCAAAAGGACATCCTGATCACTACCTCCACTTTAGTCAGCCAAATAGATGTCACAACCTATTACTAGCAGGAGTCCAATCTATCAGCTACGCTTCGATCGTCATGCTTAGAACTGTACTTAATGCAACCCGATTGGCGACAGCGATCAACCAGTCAATTGGTGCATACAGTCAACTAGTGGATAGTGACGAACGATCGTACCTGCGGTCAGCTCGCTATGGCTGGCTGCACTTTGCTCACAAATTATCACGGTTAATTCCACTGAATTAAAACGGTATGTCACCAGTCAAAACATTCTTCGGACGAGTTAGATTATGATGGTTGACTCCTCTGAGAACATGACGGGAGCTGTTGGATTAGCTTGTTTCCAAAACACCAGACACGCCAAGTGTGCCACTTCACTAAAATCTTTCTAACGGAAAAGCAATGACAACGCCGTGTACCAAAATCGTTTGGTAAGATGTTTGTTCGAACATTTCGTTCGTTCTCATCAACCACATACACATTTCATGTATGTGCAATGACAAAACTATCTCAAGATCGTCGGTGTTTGGTCTACACAGTAGGCGTACACAGACGTCCACGCATATTTTGTGCTGGGTTCGTTTGATCTGTATTAGCGATGTGTTACGATTGTTCGACCACTCTGTGGCTATAGGTCTGCTTGACATAAATATCCTTGTACATGATTTTCAAAGAACCCAGCTTATTCCAGTAGGTCACAAAAATATGCAACCTGTCACAGCACGTTAAGGTCATGTATCTTCGTCGACTGCATCTTAATATAGCAACTGTCAGAATAAACTCCTCTACTGAGACAGACTGATCGAAAATCGTCTTTTCTGGACAACAATCTCTCCTAGAGAGACAACGCATCCCAGACGCTCATAGTATAGAAAACACTAATAGGGAAAGTGTCAATTATCTCAAAAATAACTTGGTTATGAGTGTCGGCATAGATCGCCTCTCTCTCTCTCTCCATAAATACCCTGGCGTTTCTACCGCATTGTGTGCAATGTTTTAAAAACGCCATGCAAAGCCTCTCAAAACAAGATCGGACCTTGACACAGTGAGACGATCAAACTAACAGAGTCACTCATGCCAGACAGGTCAACGAGTAGAGGTATAACGAACTTCAGTTTCTTGATTCTCCAGTTCGGGGATTAAGAGAGCGCGAACATTTATTTCTGGAAAAACTATTAATAGTTCTAGCAAACTCTCATCCACCAGTTGTCTTGTGGTACAACGTTTGAAGCTAGAGGTTTTGATCGAGAATCAGTTCAGTTGATCTACCTGCACTTTTAAAATTTCTACGGTGAATTGGTTATCTTTTACAAGAGCACTTTTACAAGATGTAGCACTGTACGATCTTCCACGAAGACGTTGAGTAACGCGTAGCGATAGGCTAACGAACCGAAATAATCAAAATAAGGTTGAATCACGGTACTTTTGAACAAATTTACAAAATAGTGCATAAGTGGGATAACCCTAACAAATCGTTTCCGAGAAGTGAATTACAATATGATATCCAACAGGCTAAATGTGAACTATAATCACATAATATGGCGTTCATATTCACCAAAGTTCTTCTGAGCAGTCAAGAGGTTTAAAAGACGAAAACCCCCTGATCTCTAAGCAAAGTACAATAAGTAAATAACTGGCTATTGACCCCACTGTTAGATTGACGTGATGGAACAAATACATCTCAGTCAAGGTCCAGGTAACTGTCAAAAACAAGAGAGATAAAATATACGGATCAACACTTGAGAGTGATAGGATTGGGTCGGATTTTCATCTTTGAACTTGAAAGGTCGGTACAAACATCTTGTATGTAATTTGTGTTTAGGTATCTCAATTCTGGACGATAGTTCTCGTTCCTTACTTTTTCTCCATCCCCGAAATAGAGTATTTTTATTTACATAATTGTCTGTCGATTAGTCACTAGCGTGTACTACTGATTTTATGCTGTTTTTCACATTCGATTTTTTATTTGCTATTTTACCTGTGTTCACTAGACCCGATTTTGTAACTGATTCGCTCGGTCTGGAGAGGCTTCTCTGATAGATGTGAAACATCACCACCTGCTTTTCAGTAGATCGTACTGTGTTATGAAATTATGAATTCGAAACTAGTCGGAAACCCCCTGTGACCCCTCTTCTACTTCGTATTTCAACAAAAATTCGGAACTTACCCCTGTAGTGATGTAGCGAATACTACTTTCCCTCACTTTATAGCAGTCAGGCATGGATTTCTCCAAGTGACGTCTGACTGTCCATGATGATGAGCTGAGATGTATGGTGCCTGTCTCCGACGCTCATAAGCACAGAAGAACGCGGGCTACATATTAGGTTTCTCCGTAACTAATTAAAGTCCAACGAACAGCCGGTATAATTAGCAAGTCTCTTCATATTATCGCGTTGTTTTGATTCAGTTTTACTTTTGCAGAATAGTAAAGGTCGTACACAAATTTTCTACACACCCTCTTTTCATGAAAGGCTCAGATGATCAACAATTATGTTTTCAGCAGTCCTCAGTCGGAAGCAAAAATGACCCCAGAACTCAAGTTATTCATGCGTAGCAAAACCTCTAGATCTGATCACCTCCTTCCTCTTTTTTAGGATAATGGATAGAGGTTGATCTCAAAACTGATAGAACCCCTGCAGACGGTTTGAGAAACTGAAGAAACACCGCGTGAGTAGCGCGTACCAGTAGCTACTCCTCCTTTGTACACATGAGCCCCACCTCTATGCGATAACCAAAGGTGTGTCAATCTGGTATCCATTCTATTCGGTTTACTCACTGGCGTTATTGTAGGTTAGCTCGCCTAACCCACAGAATGTCGGATGCATGATGCACGGGCAGGGTACCGACTTGGTCGCGCGTGCGTTGTTCGCACTTCTACTCTACGATGAATTGTCTGACATCATTGGTCTTACAGGCGGCCGACGGCTGTGGTCTTTTTAGACTCACAGGCTACCTTCGAGTCGATCGCTCGTAACATTCTCTGGAACTGTGTCCTTCGCAACAGGGTTACAGGGAAATTCGTGAGTCTGTTGAAATCATTACGTGCCCACTCTGCAAGCAAGGTGAAGGTTCCTGGACAACTGTATCGGGTGTTCATCACTTCTGGTGCTGTTCACCAGTGTTGTCCGATTTTCCTGTTCCATTTTGTCATGAACAACATTCTGGAAGGTGCGCCTGAGGTATCCAGTGCGCTTGTTGGTAAATTTTCTTCCTGACGCTAGGTTGACCGACATAGAGTATAAGGATAACGTTGTCTTTCGTGAGCTCTTTGCCGAAGGTATGCAGATTGTGCAGAACGAGGTTACCAACCGAGCTTGCTTATGTGAAGTACACCTTGCACTTCTCAAACTCAACATTCCTATTGTTGCGCAGTTTATCGTGAACAATCCGCCTGAGCCTACGGGCGGTTTCCCGCATTTAAGTAGGATCGCCTCCTTTGTTTGTAATATTCTCAATGAGATATTCGCAAGAATATTGAGAGCATGTTATTTTATCAGCCCGCGTCATCTGTAAGTTCGAAATATCATCCAGACGTTCCTAAATGGAAAGTTGCACATCGCTCACGCTTGTTCTCTTTGTTCTACATTACGGAACTGTGACCCTTTTGCGACGAATATGTGGACAGACTTGCTGTGTCTGACTATTGTTTGTCCGGCCAGTTAGCCCACACCAAGTGGAATGATCACGATCAGTTAGTAAACTGCCGACGTTGTACCCTCTGCCACGGCTGAATCACATACCCTGCGTGTCATCTGAGCGTTCGTTTTTTTTATAAACTGACACAATTAATAGTCGGTGTTACACATATACGTGGTTGTCACTTATTCGGAAACCTGATTTTTAGCTCTAAAACTGCAAACGTTTCTGTAAAACTACTATGATTACGTAGATTGAATGTTGGTTACCGAAGTTGTGTTGGGTGCGCCTTGATTTTGTGTTTTGGTTTAAACATGTTTTTTTATAGTAATTCCTTCCTTCCCTTTTATTCTAATATAGTGTGTGTAGTTAGGTCGTACATCTTCCCTTTGCTTTTCCTTGCCTAATAGAGCTTGCTCTTTCTATTCATTGCGATATTTGTTAGGCATCAGATCAAATCACTGATGGTGTGTCATCTTTACCCCCGCGACTCACTGAGTTGGTGGTTGCAAGTTTTGGGTGAGGTGACAGTAAATCGGCGCGTTTTCTGTTAATAAGTTGCACTCGAGAAAAAACCATAGGGGTTGGTCAACGACGAAACCAACGAATATGAGTCCATGAGCAAAGTTTCAAGGTGTCACCTATAGCGCTATTTCGAAATTCCATCCAACATAGTAAGGTACACATGTCCACAGCATTGGTAGTTCCAGTGTTTGTTACTCCCCACTTCATTAGGTACCAATATATCGTCTTGGTCACTGCTTTGATGAAATGCAGCTAGAGTGAGTTACAGTACCACCTGGTCAAACTCGTGCGTTTTTTATTGAATTCAAGCAAATTTTGAACTGTAGATTTTGTACCCTCAGACATTCCACATTTTACTCAGTCACTATTCTAGTCTACTGTTTCATATGGAGCCCTTGAAATGATTGACTGTCTGAATAGAATTTCCCAACCAGTTCCCGCTGAAATCCATCAGTAGCACTGCTGAGCATTGGAATTGTATGACTGACAGGTAGCGTGTCGGATTATGTATTCCATCCCACTGTTGCGGTGAGCAGCGGTCGGATCCACAACACCCATATCGAATTCGCGGCTGCTTTTAGTGAATGAAAGTAAAAGACCGTCCGAGGTGGTTGAAACGTGGGGTATTGTAACTTGTCCGTAACGTTCTTTTATTCCCAATCCGTTGAGAAATTTTCTCTAAATTGAGGTGTCCATAATAGCGCCTTGGCTTGATTGTTCTATCCATTTTTGACGTAAATATGAACAGTCTCTGTGCCTAGTGGCAGTTGATTCTATTTCGTTGGGTTGATCAAGCAATCAACGCGGCCATCGCCATTGTATCTTGTAGCAAACAGGATAAGTACTCACCTGATCTAATTGTTAAGTCCATAACCGGAGTGTTTGGCTGCACGCTCCATGTATCAACAAACTGTTTACCTCATCGCCTGGTATTCATTGAAACTGTCCCCTATTTCGTAAAACAAGTATATAGTCTTGGACCGTTATAATGATCCTGTCCGTTCCATCAAATAATTTTTAGTGGCGCCTTTTGTCTAACTGATACCTTTAAGCTTCATCATACATAGCTGTGGCTTGAACCGATATTCGTCAGGTAACAATAAATATAGCGGAAAAACACGATAAATAATAAGGGTTGTGTGGTAAGCTATCATTCGTTTGTGTACAAATGCGTTAACGACTGTAGTACCTTGCCGTATGTGTCAATGCTTTTTAAGTCATCCATGTGCTCAGTGTGTTAATCACTGGCATGACCTCAACAAGGTTACCAGGATAGATTAACGGTTCACACTGTTAAATAGACTGGCTGCACTAGAAGATAGTATGGGCTTGACATAGTCTTTGAAGGCACAACGTACATTGCTTACAGACCAGCTAGATCGTACAACACATTCAGTGTGTGCCAAAAAATACACTATCCACTACACATCTCACACTGGCTCCGATTAAAATGAATGTTTTTCAGTAGTTCATCTGACGATCACGACACAATTTATTCGTATAAGTTTTTCGTCTTCAGCCCACTTTTGCTATGACCGCTCTTGATCTCATAATCTTATCGTTTTGTTACTTTTGTGTTTTTGAGTACGTACTTGGTAACAGGTAGACCATTGCTTCCTCTTCCAAATAGGTTCCGTGTGATGTGGACCCTACTACCCGCTCTGCATCACCGGGAGTTTCGTTAGATCAACATAAACTGCGCTGCACTGAAGCCAGGCCGACTAGCCCTGCTGAAGGCTCTCCTGGTCACCGATCACTTGACCAATACGCGGGAAAAATTAGTTCTGGTCCGATTTTCAAATCCATGCCAACCATATTAGTGGACTGTGAATCGGAAGCTTCCACCGACATCTCTCGAGCAAAGAGAAAGTCGCCCGTGGACATTTGCAAAAATCATCTTTCCGCTTCATGGAGCAACTTTGCCCGCAAATCCCCTTATCATGGATCGCAACCGTCCGTTTCAGATTCACTGCTTTCATTTCAACGCCATGAAGCCAGCTGTTTGTCCATGGTCGATCCTCCGTTGGAAACTAGTACATTTGCTGTAAAAGGTATGCTGATCGTCCCCATTCTTTTAGTTCAGTCTCACAATCAACGACCGTTTTGCCAGCCGTAATTTTCTCCACTGGGTTCCGTTTTGCAGTGAAATTAGTGTTGGCATACTTTGTGGATGTTTGTAACATGTGGTAAATCGTGAATAGTTAACTTCAGATTGAATGGTCAGCTTCGCAGAGTACTTGGTTAAAACAGTTTCTTCTGTTGCACTGTTTCCTCACTCACTGTAGCGTACGAGTGCTCCGGTTTGCACGGAAGTAATGACATCGACTTTCGATCGTGTGATCGTGAATGCGAACACCACAGTTACCATGGCTGCTGAAAGCACTAAGTGTACATAAACTATATGGACAGAAATTGCACTATCCATTCATGAAACAGGTGCTATAGCGTGATGCAAAGTGGTTCGTAGGTTAAATGAACATTAGATTTCAGAGATAATCCTCAAATTGTTAGATGCCAGACGGAACCTTCCCCGTGACAATTGGTGTAATAAATTGGGGAGAGGTATCCATTTGAAGCTCAAATGTGGCATGAAGGCCGGTTGTGAGGTTCGGATAATGGAAAAGGTCAAGGTAATGGAAACCGCTTTTACTTCGGGGGACACTAGCAAACTTTTCAAACTTATCCGTACTACTGATCCAAGGCGACCGTCTGTCGATGAATTCATCAGTGAGGCAGATGTTACACTCATCCATAATAAGTACTGTGTTAGCGCCACAAACTTCTAATGTATCACCCCGGTCGGTAGGCTTAGAATCACCCACTAAAACTGAGGTCTGCAATTGTACTTCGGCTCTCAAACCTGATGGGGCTGCCGGCCTAGATGAACTCGTGGGAACATTTTTCGACGAAGATGGGTTGGCGTAAGTAGATCTGTTGACTCAGTTGATTCAACTTATATGGATGACGGAGAGCATTCTTCTGTGCCGGGGTTACTCGATACTAGTTTCCGTGTTCACGGAAGAAGTCAGGAGCTCTTGTGGAAGTCATTAGGGGTTAGTGTGATGCCAGTCATTACTAGGGTTCTGGTATCCATTGTACATCGTTCACTTAATAAAGTCTGGGGGTAGATATTAGGGAGGAACAGAAGGGGTTTTCGTCCTGGGAGAGGACTCAACGATAAGTTTTTCTCTCTAAACGAATCAGTTAGGACAAGAAAGCTGATAGATACAAGCATTCCGTATTGACTCATCAACACCTAATTTGCAAAAGCGTGGATGGTTTTTTTATAGCAAACAACTAGAGGAGTTGATAATTGATCATCAGATTGAACTAGGTCATTAAGTGTAGAGAAAGGTCAAGTTCACGAACAATCCTAAACACAGAGAGCTGTCTTGGGTCGATTGATTGCGACCACTCCAACAAACCGTAAGAATCTTGAGTTAGAATGAAGTAACATTCCGAATACACAAGGTAGATCGACAGCGTGACCAGTGGTCAGGATGTGTCTGGCGACTGGGAGAACTGGCTGTTTACATCTTTCAGCAACATTGCCGTCCTCCGGTAACACAGATTTCTGCACCCATTTAGGCGAATGTTCTGCCACTTTAGAACTCAAACACCCCTCGGTTCTGCGTATGTAACATTCCCTGCAGTTACCTACAAAATGATAAACACAATGTAAGGTCGCACCGATAGGCTAGTCTCCCTTGATTGGTGGCATTGGTAGCTTCCGAATCCGAGCGATTACACGGAGTTCAGCCACATTGATCATTCGCCTAACCAACCGCTACGTTGTTTGATACATGATATAATCACCCTATGTAGACCCTCAATTTTTCTACAGTGGCTGTCTCTTGGAGTGGTTCTTGTTGTCTACTGTGTCTATCTATGAACCTTCTGGGGTAACCATTTGTTTGGAGGACGGAAGCAATCAGGTCTAAGTCTTACACAAGACTGTCGTGTGTACAAATTTACCATGCTCGTGTGAACAGAGTATTCACTAGTGTTCTTTTGTGTTAAATCGGTGCGAATTTGCTGAAGTTTAAGTACCGACCGGACCATGTAGATTTCGTATAAAAAGCTCTTCGAATCGAGACATCTTCCTGGCGACTCATGAAAATGCTTAAAAATGGCAGGTAGTTGTCGGCTTCAAATTCAACTGTAACCTTCAAGTTAGGATAACAACTATTTAGGCGTTGTATCAACTTGTCTGTCACCTGTTTAGGATCGCAAAAACAGACAGCACTAGAAGTTATTTTGTGCTTCGCCAAATATCTTGGATTGCACTTTGCAGCTTCAAAGAGCGAAGTTCTGCAAGTTTGCTGTGGTTACGTAGATTTGACATAGGATATTGAAGTTGGAGCTCTTATTGGCCTGTCTTTCTACCTGGAAAGTTGCGTCAGTAGCGGTAGACGTCTGGGAAATGACATCGGAACGCGTCTCTCTAGGGCGAAGGCGATTTTTGCTGTCCAGCAATAGACGGGCATCTCTCGGAGGCCAAGATTTTGCGTGGACCGGGCAACTGTGTTGCTTGCGTTACCTTACGGCTATGAACCTTGTCCTCTCGGTGTAGAAAATGTGAACCATCTTCAGGTATTTGATCACCAACGTCTACGTTCGACCGTTCGCACCAAGTGACACTGAAGAGGTTAGGAGGCGAGTATTTGATAGTGACTGCCAAACGAGTTCTCTTTTTCCATCTTTAGGTTCACACATACTTTGATATTTAGACCCTATACTAGGATTGCCGGCTAGGTGTCTGCCACAGCGAGCACTCTTTTCCGATGCTGCAACCGACTGGCGTAAGGTGCAAAGTGGACAGGTGGTGACCTGGCGTGGAGAAATGAAGTCGTTCACCAAGAGGGTGGTTATTGTAGGTCGTGTTCTCTTCTCAAGCTGGAGGCCTCGCGACCCCCAGAATCGGTGGCTGGGGACTTTAAGTTATATAGTGTCTTATCGAGCATGGTGACGTGAATGTTGCCGTTGTTCGGCCGAGTTGTCCATGAATGAATTGCGCATACTGATGCGTGCCAGTGGACAGTATAAAGAAACTTTCTCGCTACCGACTCCACACTTTCACTTGTAACTGGTTTTGTTCGTCTACATAGTGTAGCCACTTTGGAAGATCGAGAGTGGACGTGGCTATTTTTATTTGTTAGATCCCCTACACCCTCTCCCTTTCTGTCTTCCTTGGCTAGGACTTGCCTTTTTCTTGATATCATTCACGCATCAGCAAGAACTGATGACCTATTGCCGTTTTTGGTGGTGATCGTCGATAACCGTAGTCAGTGATTGATGTCGATGCTATAGTGTTATAAATCCGTGCAACATCCACTCAATTTTGAAAGTAAAAGAAGACGGATTGAACTCAGTTCGCAAAGCCTTGATGTGCAAACCTAGGTACGGAATACCGTCGGACTTAGCTCACAGTGGAGTAATTAGGTCTTGGGTTGGAGTAAAACGGCATCAGCAAGACATCTTGCTTGAGATTTCCACTGTCTTGCTTCACTGTCACGGATACTTTAGTTAACATGTGCACACGGCAGTATCCTTGATCAGATGCTGTTGTGATTCTATTCACTGATCACTGCAACAGTAGTGTCGGATACTTTGTGAGAAAGGAGAATGTAGGATCAGTTAGATAGGAGCAATTACATAGATCCATGCGCGCTATTGTATTCAGTACATTGCTATGTAAGATACTGTTTCTAACTAGAGCTTTAGGTGATCGCAAAGTTCCCAATTAGGCGGACACTTTTATTTTATTTCAGAGTCTTCACATCTTGCTTGATCATCCCGTGACTTTCGCAAACTGTTTACGGTCCTGTTGAACAGTGCTCAGTCCGGAATATTCATTGCGTAGCCCCATCCATAGCAGATTCTATTTTTGCTTACTCAATCATGTATCGGGAGCTTTTGAAAATATCCGTTGCTTACCTGCTCACCTAGCTTATTGTAGTCCAATTGAAAGGACAGTGATGATGAGCGCCACATGTCTGTCCCGGTTCTTATGTCATTGAGTGATGTCGGTTGCCTTCATGCATTATCTTCCTTACAGCAACTACCCGACATCTCTTTACTGACACTATAACATGTGCCTTCTGTATTCCTGCCTATATCATCTCAGCAGTATTATAAGCTTTGAAATAACTGGCAGTGTTTAGACAAACGCATCCGATTAACCGCCAACTTTCCTACTGTTACTAGTCCTGGCCTGGATTGGCACAGGATTATCGCTCCAGATCTACACTGAACATTGCACTGCATCATCGTTTCTTCATATCGACCCCACCTTGGTCGGCTGTGGCGCCGGCTTGGTGACTGGTTAGTTTGCTTTCGGAATACAATACATTCTTAAGGACTGATCAGTTGAACTTGTTAGATCCTATCGACTACATAATGAGTTCCTACTGTTTTCGTTACTTACTCAAAAGTGGCGTCGTATACGTACCATTGCATGTAGACTTTGATACCCAGATAAATGAGGAAGGCTCAAATCATCCAACCTGGACACACGCTTTATGACCATTTAGTTGCACCGCTAACGTAGTTGTGTACACGCCCTTCGTGAACTTCATCGAGATGTCCCTTGTGTCTTGTGATTCACGAGCGTTTTAGCATATCCTGCTTATCTGAGCTTTCCTTCTATTTGTCTCAAAATTAGCTGTCGTGAATTGTACTGTTTCTTCCGGCTTAGTTCACTCAGTTGTTTTTTGACCATTTTCAAGCAGCGCCGCGTGCGTTGCCCAACATTTCGGGATGTGCTCACCAGTCCCAAAAGGCAAGGCGCTTTCACAAGACTGCAGTGGTTACGAGAATGTAATGTTAAATAGTGAACTTTTGGAGGTTGTCGACCGGCTCATGCACTTGAGAAACTGTCAGCAGTAGAAGATGCGTTGAAAATTAACTGGAAATCCGCATCGTTAACCTGGACTCTACCTGACGATAGTTGGGCTTTTTTAAGCCTAAGGGTCTCGTATATAGGGCACTACTTTTCGGTTTTCGCGAAACATGTTTGACCATCCGGGTCTGTATTCAATCGCGCCCATCGGGTGGTACCAACGAGTAAGCAACGGAGAGATGAGAGTGTTTGGCAAGGTGGTTTGCCACACCGAACACTTTCTGCCAATACTTCAGTCAACTGACATAAGGTGCGAGGTGGACAATCGATGACGGTATAGAGGGAGGAAGATAGTTATAAGTAGGTTGGCCACTGTAGGTCGGATTCGAATCATTGGATAGACTCCTCGTGATTGACAATCTGTGATTGGAGATAGCAAAGGACATGATAGTCAGTCTGGCTCAGTGGCGTTCACGTTTGGGTTGTTTGGCTGAGTTGTCTATGAGGCGTGTACAGTTTATGAAGCGGCCAGTGTAAGTCGCAATGAATTTGCTTCGTGGATGTTGCTCACATTCAACTTGGTTGTCTGTTTATATGGCAGGGGTACTCGAATGTTGTACATTTGAGTCGAGACATAAAAGTTTTGTTGGAAATTGGGTCTTCTCTGTGTCCCATTGGTTACTCATCAGTCATGATCAGTAGTCGCGTGCGAGTGTACTTGAACACTCAGATTCTTAACCTAGTCGTACTTAGTACAAGACCAATGATGCAGTTGCTAACGCGACTATCTCACGCGAAATTCTTTGGAGTTCATTCCCGGTCGAGTAAGGATATCTGTGCTATCGGAGAACTCGGGTGTGATATTTTGTTCGAAAAGAGCTGGTTGAAAATTCCATATGAATACAAGTGATTCAAACAAATAAACCTGACATTCAGTTTATCAACTGGGCCCTGATGCTTCTCCTGTTATGTGGCAGTTGAACATCAGCGTCATCTACTAACGTATTGCCGTCGATGAGAACGGCTATCTCTTCACGTTTGGGTCACTCGGCACCTGGTGATGTTGGTGAATTATTTCGTTATCTTATCTCACCTATATACGTTTATGCGTTCAGTTATCTAATTAACAGGTTTTTCATCGTCTTAGCGAACACTATCAAGAATGCTAGTCCCGAATGATTCACGGTTCACGCATCGATGTATAAACGCAGTTTCCTGGACATGACAGTCCAGCCGTACTTAGATGTAAGCTTTGTTATCGCTAATATGCTTCGTTGTACCTCCTCCTCCAATAAACCTTGTTAACGCCTTGTTGTGCGCGAAGAAGATACAGGTCATCTGGGATTGGTGGCTCGTCAGCGTACTCGTGTGTAGCACAATGTCAAAATCCTTCTGCCCGTATCATTTTTCCTAGTTTAGATTTTATCAGTTGAGCTCTCTTTTTTTATTTCCTGCATATAAGGGTTTCAGTGCCACATTAGCCTACCATCTGGCTAACCAACAGTGACCAGTTGGATTACAGGAACCTACCGTTCTTATTCCTTCGAATCTGCACTATACAAAATGTATGAGTTGAACTGCAAGTGATCCAGCGTATACCACTTATGGTGGCGTTGGTGCGCTTTCAGTGACTGTGACAAGTCAACATGCAAACGAACGTCATCAACCGTGTTTGCAACAACTTGTAACCTGTCATCACTTTCATCAGGTTCACAATGAAATGAAGGGTTCACCATTCACATTTGGTCTTCGCCTACACCGCTGTCGGATATTTCGCCTACTTGTTCCATTGGAAAGCTTTTACTGATTAAAGCCTCGTCAAACTTGATCATACACCGTCTATCTACCATATTTCCAAAGCCAACTATTGACAGTCGGCCGTGAATGAAAACCTACCAAATAATATATCGCCAACTGAACTATGTTCCATATGTTCAGTATAACGATATTTCCTTTCATTTTCGCGACTCAAAGTTGTACTTTTTATCATTCAGCCAGTGCTTTCCATCTCCCTTTTTTCACTTTTACCAGTGCATCTTGATATAAATGTGTTTAAAACATAGCTTGGTGCATTAATAGACATATCGTCATCTAACGTGAGATGAATGTAAAAAGTAAACTGGGAAACGTGTCTCACACACACAGGCGCCACTTCTTACGATTGTTCCTAGCATATCTGACAGCCATATATATTCCAGATCTCTTGCCGAAGAGACGCGTTCAGTCGATTGAGACAAGCTCAGGCATCAATTATGTTATACCTCATTGTCAAGTCGTTGTATGACCACTACGTATTCTTTTCCAAATGCCTTCAGTTTCCAAAGCGAAGACTGTCGATCCGACAGCCTATCCGAGGTAACGAAATTCATGGTGGCAGATCACGTTAGAGAATGTTGCCATTCTTGAAAATCGACTGTTAGATTGCCTCATTGTTTACATTGGCAGTCGTGTGTAAGAGGACCGAAGCACAGGTGTAAAGTACACCTTCCCATTCGTCGAAAAGCTCAGGTATTTCTGTTACCACAATTGTCACAGGTTGACTGACGTCATTCTGATTTTTGAACTGGACTGCTAACGATAAACAGATTGGGAATAACACAACGTTTCGAGCAAGTTGTAATACTCTACGTTTCAACCACCTCGGGTGGCCTTCCTCAGGAGTGTTGTAATCGATATCACCTTGACAGAGGAACAGAGGTCACATGGGATTTGCCGT
>QNGE01001530.1:26651-49659 GCA_008508345.1 Paragonimus westermani | reverse complement strand
GTAAGGTCAATGGCGCAGTGGTTAACACGGTTGCCTCATGATTGGAATGTCCGGAGTTCAAATCCCGGTCGTGGCAAGGATATGCACTACTGACGAGCTCTACTGAGAGCGAAACTCGAGTCTAGTGCTTCTTTTCGAAAGAGGCTGGCTGGAAAGTCTGTGGAATGCGACAGCCACGGTCAATTATGAATGACGTTCAATTTGTATGAAAAACAAAATCCCCTACTATTCGTCAGCTGTAAAGGCTTGTTACCCTGATGAGGATAATATGGGACTATAGACACGAACAGTTTCACCGCCCTTTCACATTTCCCAAGATTATCTCCAACATATGAACTGAGTATATTTGACTGTTGTCTTGCTCACTGAGGCATTCGGTCAACGCATTTGGATCGTCGACTGAACTGATGAACAATGCACATCAATACATCCCCATCACCACATACCGATTGTCCGGTACCCATGTACTAAACTCTGTTTGGGTTCATATTTGTCCAGTAAACCGTTAGTTCCCTACCCACCTGGGAACTCGTGTCGAAGTTTAAACACCTTGTCCACGTATGCAAATGCTCGCCCTGCTTTCAAGCAGTATCATTTCTCTCGTGCATGATAGGATCAACACATCATTTGACCAGAGTGGATTCCGTCTGTTTTTAGAAGCTAAACCGGATCGCATGGATGCAAACATGGTTCAGAAGAACGCGCACACTATTCGTTCTGTTGCTGTCGGTCAGCTGATGCATCGAAAGACACCCAGTAACAACCCGACGGTCGCCCAGCGCTCTTGGAAATTGACTGGTTCTGTCCGGCCACCTATGTCTAGGCCGGTCAGTCATTCACGGGATCCACTTCACACAGACGCATTAGTGTCTACCACGCAAAACGTGTCTAAAACCAAACAACTGCAACGGGCGAGCGTCCCCGTGTGCTGCACGAAAAGGGTATGTTATTAAAAAGTAGCCTGGTTCCGTTTTTTAAGAGGTTATTGCATTTTTCGCGTGTTGCTCCCTGTACACTTATGGGACTTTTTTACTCCACAATACAGTCACAATATCATCACATCAGTGCCTCTCGTGATCGCAAACCACGTCGTCCAGCCGATTTGATTTCCGACAAAGAATCAGCTCGATCCAACGGACATTCCAACGAGAATATGGGACAGAAGCGACTGAAGAAGACTTACACAGCTACCCCCAGCTCCAACATTTCTGCAAAACGGACAAGTCTTTTCAAGACACCGTCCACCTTACCCCAATCGCCCACCAGTCGTAGCACTGTTGCTCACGTTCCTGTCAGTCATTCCTTAATTCATATCAGTCCGGCTAATTTGGAACAATCTTTACGTGAAAAATTATCGCAGTGGCGCTCGTCTCGACTCGGTCTTCGTGATCCGTCACATAGATCACAATCGTCTGAGCAACTGTCACTGCAGCCAACCGTTGTTTTGGAGGTCACTTCATCTGTTAGTTCGAATCATGAGTACAGCTCTACCATCCAGTCTTCGGTGGATCGTGTTGACTTTGCCTCAGTTCATCCAGGTATACCACCAGCTGTTATGGAACGCCCATTTGAGGATGATACGAGTGAGTGTTATTGTGAAACCAACGGAAAGCTTTTCATTTCCAGATCGTGTTGCAGGCATCTTGGTTCTCATCCGTGCCTTGTCGTTGTCGCCATATTTCGAGGTTGGAAGCCGTAAACACTGTAATGACGTTACAGTTTGTACCGTTCTCGTCCGCTGGTATTCATTTGATAACATTCCTAGCTCTAAATGTTGACCAGACACCAACTGAATCCATTTTCTGTTATTTCTTCATTTGTTAAGGCTCCACAACAGTATGGCCCATGTATATGTCACAAACTCCTTCGTTTGAGCCTCGACCGTCCAGCCCGACTCCCTGGGAGACTGGACAACTGATCACTGAGTCCGAAGGATTAAGTGCTTCCACAAACCCTAGATCTGTTTCCACTGTAGTACGAGCCCCCAGATTTGTCCTACCAAACAGTGGATTCGTTGCGGATTTGAATGGACTAGAACTACCGTCAACTGCATCTGCAGGCGATGAAATGCCATCCGGACGGAGACACGCTACGAATGAAGTCCGGTAAGTCCCGTTATTTGTGAATTACCAGCTGCATTTTCTGTGTTGTTGGCCGTAGGTCGGACTACTTAACTTACACCTGTTAATGGTTGCTGGTGCGTTTGCAAACTTGATCATTTCTTCAGATTTCTAACGAATGCGCGCACACTGTAAAGCTTCCTCATCTTCTTCCCAGTTGTTACTGTTTTCATGGTTGGCGGCATCCTTTTCAGGATTTCTTTTATAGACCCAGTGTGACAAGTGAATTATCCAGACAACAAATAGCCTCCAAAGCGTTGTGAATTTTATCAACTGTGTTCGAAAGCCTCATTGTCTGTACTCTTCCACCGTCTATCAAATGTCATGATATATGTGGTTGTAACCGAGATCGATCGATAGAACTGACGTTTAATTCTTATCGGCTTCAACAACTGACTGCTCACTAGTCTGCTGCTGGTCAAACTTGGAATATTTGTGCAGTGATTGTCCTTCGTGTTGCCTGAAGGTGCTCTGCTTTATGAAGTCTGGTTCGAACCCGAATGGTTTCTGTTCTTTCAACCGAATATGACCCACCAGCCAAAGGACAGGCTTGGGTTATGGAGAAATTCACGAATTACCAGATTTCTGAAACTGTCATGGTGATCATCAGCCACCTCTTTTTTCGCGTAAACCCAATGGACAACGCAGTCAGTCCTGTAATTACCACCCACGATCATCATAGCAGACGAACGGTCTAAGGGATACCAATACTTCTGCTCATATTCGAACCGTGTGCGACTACCTGATTGTTTAAACGGAACCACTAGTGTACGGTAAAGTATTTTATTGCCTTTTCTAGTCAGCAAGTGGATGCTGTTTAACGTTCGTCTCTCCTGAGTGCTCGATCAAACCATTTTCGAAATCGGTAACCATCCGTAACAGGTTAGTATTTCCTTCCAGCTCGAATGACTAGCTTATCCTCTAATCAAAGTTTCTTTGGGATTGAAATCGCTCACCAAAGGGTTGGCCACCGTGGATTAGTTTTGTCTTCCAGGCTGGAAACCTCGCGATTCACAATGTCAGTGACTGGAGACTTCAGGTAAGATCGCAGCTGAACGGACTCAGTAGCGAGCATGCAGTTGTTTAACCGGTTTGTTTATGAGGTAAGTGCATTCAATGACGCGGGGCATTGAAAGCCGTAATGAAGCTGTCTTGCTGATAACGCCTTACTTTCATCTACAGCCCGGTTGTTTGTAGGCACCTTGATTTTGAGTGACTGAACATAGGTTTCACTACTTTTTGTAGTCAAGTCTCTTCTTTTCCCCTTTTTTTCCTCTTTCTTCCTATGTAGGGTTCGGTACTTAAGCACTAGTGAGAACCGCTGATGTGTTTCAGTCTATGGTGATGTTGATGACGAAATTAACATGTCATCACCTGTCGAAAATTCCTCTTCCTCGTTAGTTTCATTTTCTGTACCACTTTCAGATTACCCAACGCAGTGGAAACGAACAACTAGGTAGACTCACCGCAACGATTCACGCCTGATGGTTGAGTTACGCTTAGCACGGAGACGACTTCCCAAATTGAATAAAATATTGGACACAAATATTTCTACGATACTATTAAATAAATGAATCCATAAGTGCAATAGGCAAACCTCAATCGTTCACGGCGATAGTCTCGTTCAGCAGAGTTAATTGGTTCCGAACGGGGTCAGCAAAATCGAAAATGAACCACCATGCGAGTAGGCCAGGTCACGAATGGCTACTCGGACAGCAGACGATAAATGGCAAATCAGTTCATCTACATTTCGGTTGTTCGTTCACAAGGTGTAGGCACCTTGATGTTAAATGTTTGAATATAGAAGTAGCCTTTTTTATTAGTTCGGTTACCCTCTTTTCCCCTTTGTTTCATTCTTTCTCCCCATACAGGGTTTGCTTTTTTCTCCTTCTTCGTTGTTGTATGACAGTTAAGCGTCAATGAGGATGTACTGCTGTCTACGAGGATGATGAGCTCAATAAAACAACATAGGGATGGTTAGAGTGTAGAGATCAACTGTCAGACTAGTGAGAAAAACAGAAGAGACAAGTAGGGTCAACGGGTGTTCTCAGTTTGAAGACCAACAAATTAACACCCATTATACATTATGTACTCAACGGCAAAAGGAAGTTATTAGTGTTGGCTCCTAAATTTATTATTGTCTCGATCAACTTATCTTTCGGTAGGATGGAAACCACAGTTCTGGAAGCTTAATCAAATTGGTTAGGCATCCGTGACTTCCAAAGCAAAACTACTCGTCGGATCGCCTATAGTAAGTGCAGAGCAGTACCTAAAGAATATCGCACTTGCCGTGTGGGCTGAATGCATCGTTTTCAAAATGTGCGGAACAAGACATGTGTATTACACTTCCATAGTTTGGATAATGCCTGAATCCGTCAGTTCTAGTTGCTAGAGTCTGTTCGGTTACAACATCAGTTTGCCTTCATCGAAGCACATATTTGGATAAGCCATCAAGTTTTGTCCAGTAGTAGTACAACCAGATTTCACGCACATTTCGTTGCATAGTCGTTTCAGTCGTGTGATGAAAGTCTTTCTATTCGTCTCGGCTTTCTCAATGAGTGTGCATTCTACTCCGAAACTGGAGTTACTGTTCTCTTCAAAACACCTGGGAGTCCAATGTTTTCCTGTCACCTAGTCAATTTTAACATTACTGTGCTGCAGGCATGCAGGAACGTTACTCTATCTTTCTAATACCTGACATCATTGCATTTGCTCTCCTCCAACTCAGTACCCTAGTTTCATTGCAGTTGAGCATGTCTTTCCTGTTTGGTTTCAGTACGTGCTAATTGCCTCTCAACGGACTAGTCGCTGTCTTACAGCCTGATCTTGACTAAACGCTATCTTAAAATGGACTTTCCGAAGTGTCCAGTACCTATGGATCGCTTGTGTGCACGGAACCTCTGGACGACTCTCACCCGTTTTGTTTACAATTATCTGCGATTTGACTTGAAGCCTCCAGTTTTCACGAAACTGACGGTGAAATGAACCAACTCGTAACAATATTTAACCTGGTAGACTTCTGTAGCGATGGTCTCTGTTGCGCGTTACGCATCCATTAAGGATTACTGTGAAGGCTACGCTTCGCCCCTTCAGTCCGTACGCCTTCTGTGAATTTTGCGTCGATCCTTAAAGGTGAACACTAAAAAAAGATCCTTATAATGAGGTCACTTATTGTGTGTGGGTGTAGCCGAACGATGGATTGTAGGTAACTGAACCCAACTCATGCAGTCGCAGCGTCGACATTCCACTACACTCTTTTGTTGGCCCACTCTGGAATGAAGTTCTATGCAAGTTCGTCTGTTGTAAATAAAATGCAGAGTTTGGAACGTGTGTACGTTCAGTTTTACCACATGGATTAGAGAGCTGGCGCGTCTGTGTTAGAGACGTACATAGATTGTCGGTATTTGATCACCATTGTCTCCACCAGTTAGCTTGTGTCAAATAAACTGACTTTGTGATCAAAGTGACGGTCCGTTGGCGCGCGTTTGAAAAATGTGTAAATACGTGACCGATAGCCGAGGTGGTGAAAATTCATTTTTTTTTCGCTGGTTGAGTCATACACCGACGGAGCTTGTCCAGCGCTGAGCATTGTTCAGTGTGGCTGCTGATGGCTAGTACAAGCCGTGAAGCCGTGATCACGGGCTATGAAAGCCTTGATCAATCCGCTGGATAGGGCTGGTAGGAGCCGTCCACGTGACTGGGAAGATCGCGATTATCTACACGGCTGATTGGAAGCACTCTCTGACATGGCAGTGTGTCGCAGTCGGTGTTGAGCCTGTATCACAGACTCGCTGACTCTTCTGTTTTGTGAAACTCAACCGTTCTTGTTTCTCAGTTTTCTTTCTCTTCCTTTCCTTCGCCATACGTTTCCACTCATTTATTGTTCTGTAGCATTATGGACCATTGTCATAATCAGCGGCAGCCCAAATCATTGTACTCGCGGGTACGGCTCAAAGCTGAGAATGATGATGATGAAAACTCGTAAGTACCGCATGTCTGTTCCGACTGGAATTTGCACTCCATCCCACGTGAGCGTGAGGCAATTGCTAGTCCCGCAATCCACGTGACCAGATCACCATATATGTATGAGCAACCACATTCTTCTGAGTGATCTTTAGTCTACTAAATCAGTTCAAGGGAACCCACAGCCCTACCCACTGTCATCCGTAAATCCGAGTTAGTGTATCTACCGTCGTAAGTGCATATTAATAGCCATCCACATATGATCGGATAATCGTGCAGCATTCGCGCGAGGCGCAGTTCAATTACGTGCAGAATCAGTCCGAAATCAAAGCATCCCGACAGACAGGTGTGAAAAATTAACGCCTTTCTTGTTTGCGTCAATATACTTTTGCCGAATTACCAAGTCTAACGGCATACAATCAATCTTTCAATGTGACCCAAACCAGCCAGTTTTGTATCGACTCAGAGCACAGTGCGACACCCATTCCAGCTTGACCGTTAAATTCATCTTCACTAGGGCCTCTCAGAAAGAATCGCTGATCTATTGCATTAAGCAGGAGAATTCCAATGAAGAGCAACACGGGTCTTAACTGTGTAGTTGGAAGTCACAGCGTACATCTGTTTCCATATTCAAGAGTTCTTGCTACAGCGACCTGCCGACCGGGTTAGTGGAACATTAAAAAGTCTTGGTCTAAAACAAGAGACTGGTTTAGAAGACCGCACTTGGAACCTTCAGCTCAACAGTATGTCCTGTAAGGCAGTCGAATATAGATGTTTCTTGGAAGTCAAAACCTGAGGCTCCCTGTTGAAAATCACCTTCCGGAACGAAAGCAAAAGTCAGTTTTCGTGGCGCAAAGCTATCTCAGTTTATTGAGTTTCCATTGGTTATCCTACAGACAAGACGCACCAGTAAAATGAAGAAATACAATTGGTGTTGACGCTTTCGCTTTCTCATTGGTCGGCTCGACTCCGCTTGTAGCTCATTTGTTTTAACGCGTGACGCACTTAAACAACTTGTTTCACTCCGGTGCTCGTTGAAACAAAATTTGCTGCTGGAGCGGCGTGCCATCCTGATTGGTCCCCACGCTGGCATTCTAGTCTGTCCATGTTTTCGACACTGGTTGGCCGTAGACTTCTGCGAATCGTATCGATGCGTTTATCCAATCCAATCCCTTTATACTCCCGACTGAAAAGCTTGGGCTGTGAAGCAACAATCTTTCCGAGTGTTTTCGGCGGCCCCTGCACGTAGCCAGTGACTCAAAGGTGGAACTCACTCTGCAATAAATAACTAAAGCTGAAGCGAAAATGGACAATACATTGATTTCTGTCACTGCTGCATGCATTGGATGTATTCACAGCAGTACCAATATTTTGAGGACTGGTGTATGTTGTTTGCCCATGCTGAATAATGCGCCGATGGTCATGGTCAACCACTAAGCGTCCGGTGGATGTCCACTTCCACCATTTTTGTTCAACTTTGTCACCACTGCTCGGGAGGCGAACATTAGGGAAAAACAGGCAAAGCTTCACCGTGGACAAGGATGTATTGGTCAAATTTTTACTGTCAGCCAAATTCTGGAACAGGGAGTCGCATACCGTCAGCCGACAGTTGCCGTATTTCTCAACTGTAAAGGTGCGTTCGATTTGGTCAATCGATCCACACTTCTAAAGTGGCTTAAACGTAGGGGCGCACCGATCAAGTAGGTGTACTGTGCTGTCGGCGCTTTATTCTCACACTTCAGCTCAGGTTAGGGTTTACGGTGAACTGTCTGACAGTTTCAGCACCAGATGCGGCACATGTCAAGGCAGTCCACTTTCACCATTTTTGTTCAATTTCGTGATAGACGAATTAATGGGGGCCTACCTGCGGCACTCACAAGATGCCGACGTGGACTCCTACCTTGTGGAAGACTGACTGATCTTGATTATGCTGGCGATAAGGTGTTGCTGTTTGACAGCTCTCAAGCGGCACAATACAATGCTAGACGCCATTTCGCGTTCTACTAAGTATTTCGGAATGAGCTTTGCGGCCTCAAAACGCAAAGTGCTTCTGTAAGTATGCTGTGATTACGTGGGTTTATTGTATTTGGTAATAAAATCAGGGAGGTTGTTGACCGGTTTGTGAACCTGGTAAGTTGAATCAGCGGCAGCGGAGGTGTAGGGAGTGAAGCAGTGTTCGCCAATCTAGGACATCTACGGAGACAGGCGGACATCTCTTTGAGGTATAAGGGTCACGTATGTAAGGCAACCGTGAGGGCTGTACTGGTTTATGACTGCGAAACTTGGCAGCTCAGGATAGAAAACATGGACCATCTTCAGGTGTTTGACTACCGGTCGTTGGCGGCAGGTGACACCAACGAGTGAGCAACCTTGATGTTGAATGTTTGAATATAGACAACACTTTTTAGTTATTAGGTTCCTTTCCGTTCCCTTCTTCTCTCTTCCTGTTAGTTGTGTGGCAGTTAAGCATCATGAGTGTCCGGCGAAAGGTGATAGAACCCTAAATGTAGGAGGTTCCACATCGTATCTCACTGTCTAAGCACTCTTACGTAAGGTGCAAGCCTACAATTGCCTCAACTGTTCATCTGACTGCTCTCCGTTGGCCTGTCTGACTTGATTGTACTTATAAGCCTTAATCAATAAATCTTGAATTCGAATACTACGCACGCCTTACTGCCACATCATGTTAGCGAACGAAATTGATAGAACCGTTGGTTGCAACCATTCGAGTGCACGTCGTTCAATATTGAATCAATCTGATTGACCTGAGTCGGTGACCAAATATGTCTAGTGATTATGACGTACCCAGTGTTTTAACGCGCTTTTCACGTAAACGACTACTTTCAGAATCAGCTTATCTGATCCCCACATCCGTTTAAGTATTGCCATCATTCACACGTCGTCTCAAATCCTACTTCTGTACACAGCCTATGCTCTGCCATTGTCAAATAACTGTAATCGTTTACGTTTGGCTTTTCCTAGATATAACCTGATCTGTAATTCGGTTAACATTTGAAAAAACTAGGTACACCTCAAGTTCGTACAGCACAAGCAAGTTTTTGTCTAACTTCAGATCCATTCCTTGTGGTTTGTATTAGAGGCAGGCGCACGTTTAAAGGAGACGTGAATACTTTGTTTGCAGTTGCATAAAGCGTAAGATAAATATAACGTCAAGGACGTTCCTCAGGTCAGCGAAGCCACCTTTTTGTTATGGCAGTAGACCGGAGAGGAGATATGATGCCAAGCATACTTTTAACTTCGAGTGTAAAGAAAGAAAAGTGCTGTTGCTTTGTAGCCTTGTGAGGTGATAACAGTACTGCCTTCAGTTGTTGCACACTGTAAATATCCGTGGTTTCCACTTGATGAATATGAAGCAAATTCTATGCCCTCACGAACGCTCTCAGGGTGCCCTTATAAGTTGACTGGAATTTGGTTCGATTCTCATTACTTTTTCTGACCAGTTAGAAAAACAGAAGCACTTTAAAATCTGCCACTCATTGAATGAATGTACGATGAGGTTGTTCATTATTGTGGATGAGATGCCGGTTAAACCAGATTCATCCTGACGAGCTGTCTACCACTCTAGCGGAACCCAGCGTGTATCCAAACAGTGCACGGAGTAAGGTTGTCCGTTTCGATTTCAATCATGAAGTAATCACGACGGAATGTAATTGAGATGCAGTTCACCGAGGCGTGAGTGCCACTGCATTTATGAGTGCGCAGCTGGATACGGAGAGGAGTCGTGGGATCCATATGTGTGTTTGAGTGCTGGTGCAATGTAGGTGGCCACGTAAATTGGACCAAACTGCGATAATCTCGTGACGAGGGTGGCGCGACGAGATGAGGAGACAACGGCTCCGCGGCGTCCTGTTAGATGTAAGGTTACAGTGAGAATGAACACAGGCCTGTCAGACAGATGGGCAGATAGACCGAAATTTGTTCTTTTTACGAGCTTGCTTGAGATGATCTATGTAGATCTCTGGGAGAACCATGTGACAATCGTGTCGGAAAGGGCAACGTGATAGTGCAACACTCGTGCAACCCAAACCATGGTAAGAACCTCTGTGCACCGATCAGAAGGGTTCTCAACGTTTATCACGGTGGATAAACACGCAAAATATCAGTAAGCTTGTTAGGGTAACTAAGCGACTACTTTTAGTAGCAGCGTATGGCAAATTATTTTGGATATGAAAGGTTCCAAGCGGCTTGCTTAATCTGCTAGATCCAGACGGGAAGTAGTGAACGTAAGCAAGTGCCATAAGTGAGGCATGCTGAAGAAACCTGCTGTCGACACAATCAGAAACTGGAAGTTGCTACACCTTGTGTGGTACCTGTCTAAAAGAAGATGGGTTCCCTGTCGAATTCCCCCAGAACAGCCGATAATCTCATCCTTCAGGTGCTCATTTCCAAAGTTCTACAATCAATCAACACACCTTCAAGCTTGTACACCTTCGTAGGTTGATTTCGATGCCTGTGAGGTTCCTTACTTTGATCGTCCGAATCTTCGCATATCAGGAATTGATTCACTCAACTTGATCATGGTCGATTTTCACTTGTGCTTACGTAGGTACCGATAACCAGATTGTCTGTTCGCTTGGCTCAAACAAGCCTAACAGTTTCAATACTGTGAATATGCCCGGTTTAGTCATGAGAAGAAATGCGTAGCAAACAAGCTCGTTTTCGGTGTTTCATCATCAGTCTAAATACAACACATTTATATGGGTTAGATGGGGGTGGTAGATAACATATCACTAAAGCGAAAGATGTCAGTCAACAGTTTTTTGTCTGGTTTGAGTCACTAGACTTAGTTACGTAACGTTGGCCACCTGAGTTGTACGAAGTCTGCGTGGGATGTATCACATCTACGCAGTCATTCTATCCTGGGTTTGCGTACACGACCATGGAAGATTCAACGTTTTGATTAGTCGTTTTTGAGCGCACAATGGTGGTGAGTATAGGCGAATTGCGATGGCCTCTGCAATTGACAGTATACGACCTTTGACCTGTTTCGATTGTATCCCACATATTCGGTAGATTGGCCTGAACCATTCGGTCTGATTGATCAAATGATTTGACTCGATCAAATGCGTGGCGACCGCAGACGAACAGGGCCTCGTCGATCCTCGCGTCAACCACACCGGTTGGTGCTCCCGAATGCGTTCGGATAATCGCCGTGTTGTGCGGCCTATGTAGCTTGTTCCACAGGAACAAACGAAACGGTAAACACAAAAAGAGGCGGCATGAACAGGCAATATATCTTTCAACTGGGAACGCAATACTGGTGTGGAGACAAACTGAACGCGTAGTTGAGCTGCGAAAAACGCCTTATTGATTGCTACACTAAGCTTCTTGGTTACGGTTTCAGCGACACCATCACCCTTGAAGGGCAAGGAAATATAAACAGACTTTTTGTCTGCAGTTAGTGGTTTATCCATCTTCGCGCTTGTTAACATATTTTTATGAATAAATTGCTCCGGATAGCCATTTTCAACGAGTGTATTAAATATAAACTGTCTTTCCTCTTCGATGCTGTCGCTCGAACATATTTTCGTGGCCCTATCTATCAGACATCGAATTAGGTTTTTCTTTTATTTTAGTGGTACAAAACTGTTGAAGTTTGTATACTGACCCGTCCAGGTTGCCTTACGATACACCTTCCGTTGTATCGTGCCATCCTCGCGACGGGACATGAACACGTCTAAGAAAGCTATACCTGTGGATGATTCGGGTTCTAGGGTGAAACGAAGATTCTTATGCACAGTGTTGAAATGAGTCAGTACCTCACTGAGGCTTTTAGATTCATCCGCCACACAGATGATATCGTCTACATAACGCTTGTAAAGGGTGACCGATTTTATTTGATCTGCTAATGAGCTACACTCTAACTTTGCCATAAAGATATCAGCCAACAATGGGCCTAGTGGCGACCCCATTGCTGCTCCGTCCTTTTGGCGGTATAACTTGCCAGAGAACTTAAACTGAATGTTATGTGTGCAGCGATATAGTAACTGCTTTAATTCTTCTACTGGTATTCCCACATTGATATTATTACTTTCAATATACTGTCCGATAAACTCAATCGTTTCATTGAGTGGGATATTAGTGAAGAGAGATGTGACGTCAAGTGAGAATAAACGCTTGCCTAGTACG
Organism: Paragonimus westermani; assembly: GCA_008508345.1. NCBI lineage: Eukaryota > Metazoa > Platyhelminthes > Trematoda > Plagiorchiida > Troglotrematidae > Paragonimus > Paragonimus westermani. The sequence continues at coordinate 37,426 of QNGE01001530.1, read as the reverse complement.
TTCAGCTGCTTTAATGTTTCAACAAATTCGAAAGTATCTCTCAAGCTGTAAATGGCTAGTTTTTTCCTAACTGGCTCTAACAGCGTGGCAAGCCATTTTGCCATTGCGTGGTACGGAGAATTGCGCATATCTAAAATCGGTCGTAGTGGTACACCGTTTTTATGTACCTTGGGTAACCCGTAGAGTCTAGGAGTTACAGTGCCTACTGGTCTAATTCTTTCAAAAGTTGCAGCATCAATCAAGCCCTTCTGCTTCATACATCTAAGTGCTTTTGTTAGTGACTTCTCGATAACTGTTGTTTTGTCCTTCTCATTTTGTATGCCAACAAATTTGGTTTTATCTCCCAATAGTGCATTCATTTTACTCAAATAATCGGCTTTATCTAAGATGACGATCCCGACGCCTTTATCAGGTCTTGAGATTATTATATTCTCATTCTGTCTTAGAGATTTCAGTGAAGCTAAATGCTCTCTCGTTAGTAGGTTTTTAACTATTGATTTTCGGGTCAGACACTGATAGCAAGACTGAACTAGGGTTACTTTGAGCATCTCAACATTAACAGCTGATGATGGTTGAAGATCACTCAATTGATCATAATGGTTTTCAAATTGGGTTTCTAAGTCTAACTGTCTAATTCTATTCTTAGGACAACGGAATTTCGGTCATAGCGATAATACCTCGAGAGCAACTTTATCTAAGAGCAAAGAAGAGAAATTATAAACGTACCGTTCAGGATTTCTTGGAAATTCGACCCTGGGTTTGATTGGGTTGAGTTGCCTTCGCAGCTTCAATGTCTTCTTTTCTCGCCTTCCGGCCATAATCTGATGAACGTAATTTTCGAATTCATTTGCTTCACTAGGCGTTAGCTGTGTCAGTATCCCCTCAGCGACCGTCCGTTTGTGATCTAGGTCGAATACTCTGCTCAGCCACGTGTCCTTTTCGTTTAGAGCCAGACGCTGTAGTGAAGTTCTCGTGATGTTAATGCGATTTCGTCTAAGAATGGTCCAGTACTGTTTTGGGAATTCTGAACGATCTATGCATTGTTCCAGAAACCCGATGGCCACGTTCGCTTCCGCCAGTTGCGTACTGAACTTAATATGCTTATTAAGCTCTTTCAGTACGATGGGGTCTTTGGTTTGTTTCAATACTGTGAATATGCCCAGTTTAGTCATGAGAAGAAATGCGTAGCAAACAAGCTCGTTTTCTGTGTTTCATCATCAGGCTAAATACAACACATTTATATGGGTTAGATGGGGGTGGTAGATAACATATCACTAGAGCGAAAGATGTCAGTCAACAGTTTTTTGTCTGGTTTGAGTCATGAGACTTAGTTACGTAACATTGGCCACGTGAGTTGTACGAAGTCTGCGAGCGATGCGTCACATCTACGCAGTCATTCTATCCTGGGTTTGCGTACACGGCCATGGAAGATTCAACGTTTTGATTAGTCGTTTTTGAGCGCACAATGGTGGTGAGTATAGGCGAATTGCGATGGCCTCTGCAATTGAAAGTATACGACCTTTGACCTGTTTTGATTGTATCCCATATATTCGGTAGATTGGCCTGAACGATTTGGTCTGATTGATCAGATGATTTGACTCGATCAAATGCGTGGCGACCGCAGACGAACAGGGCCTCGTCGATCCTCGCGTCAACCACACCGGTTGGTGCTCCCGAATGCGTTCGGATAATCGCCGTGTTGTGCGGCCTATGTAGCTTGTTCCACAGGAACAAACGAAACGGTAAACACAAAAAGAGGCGGCATGAACAGGCAATATATCTTTCAACTGGGAACGCAATACTGGTGTGGAGACAAACTGAACGCGTAGTTGAGCTGCGAAAAACGCCTTATTGATTGCTACACTAAGCTTCTTGGTTACGGTTTCAGCGACACCATCACCTTTGAAAGGCAAGGAAATATAAACAGACTTTTTGTCTGCAGTTTGTGGTTTATCTATCTTAGCGCTTGTTAACAGTTTCGTTCGTTTCGGGTTTGCACTCTTGTGGATATCAACGCCTGAATCCCCTGCACAAGCCATAAAATAATTAAAAGAACCAGTCATGCTTTCCAGGTGTCCATGAGTTCCACGATTCACGCAGACTGTTTATGAACTTCAGAATCATACAGAACTTGCGTCTGCACCACTCTCTATGAATGAGGTAACCTATGCTGGATACGAGCGATTCTTGAGTCTACCGGGTATCCAGATAGATGTATATATATACTTAATATAGAATCATAACTGTGGGGGAGAATAATTCTCAATTGTCCCTGTCGAAGAATGGGGCTGACTTGAGGAGCTACACTCGAAGTGCTTTGGTAAGTGGAGTTGTTCATGCACAAAATCGAACGTAGATGTGTACAATCCTTGTGTACTTTTGGAGCACCTCTCAATCGGGGTGTTTCCGTGTCGACTGGTTTCAACTGTCTATACTGAGCTTCAGATATGTGCCCATGAAACAACAATATCTGAAGTTGCCTTGCAACTTGCTTTTCCACCCAAATGTTATTTTCGCCTGTCCGGTCTACTTTGAACTTCCTCTGGTCCTCCAAAATGATATTCATTTTCCTTAAATATTCGTTTTTGGTCATGACGACCACACCAGAGCCTTTACCCGGTTTAAGGAATAACAGATGCTGCATGTCTCTTAGTTCCTTCATGGCCCGATAGTGTTCCTGCTTTAGACAGCACTGTTGACGGATGGGCGCCGACAAAAACTGGTTGGAGGTATCCACCATTTTTGCGCGGAACTAGCCTGTCTCATCAGGAGGTGTAGACGACAGTTCCTTCAGTTGGTCGTACGTGTATTCAAATTGAACTTGTGTGCTCAACTTTTGAACGTTCGTGGGCGGTATTTTGAAATTCAGTCCAAGCGAGAGGACCTCCAGCTGCGTCTGGGTGAACACAGCAGACGGACGTTTGTGCACATGTTTGAAACCATCACCAGGAAACACGCTCATTTCTACTGATCGTGGAAGAGAGCGATGGGTTCTACCCCTAATTATTTCAAGGGTGTCTCTAGAGAAGATTTCATATTTCATTCGACAAACCAGTGACAAGCCACTAAAAACTACAGCGAAGCGATGTTGGGTTTCCACAAGCTTGTTAGTCTTTTTCCGACTGGCATCGATGTGCGAACATGTTATTCTCACGAGATTGATGTTGTTTCTCGGTCATTTCTCCTTAGACAAAAGCTTGACGAACGACGCCGGATACATTCCTCATGTCCGTGTCCGTTCTACTGCTGCCCTCCACCGTAACGAAAGCAACCGGTCCAGTGATCGCACATATGAGACAGAGAGTCTTCGTTTGAGAAATTTGAAACACGGAGTTCCCTTTAACCACCTGATCGAAGCAGAAAGAAGACATATTGCGATATGTTAACATTTCATTTACTCCCATCAGTCGCAAACGGAAAACGTGCCAGTTATATACATCATATAGATAAGGACAAACAGGGACTAGACACACATACAAGCACACCAATTATTATGCAGTCATGACCATGACAATCCAACAGGTTGCTTCAACCACTTCTGTGCACACAGCGTCGGTTAGTAAATTCGAATAAGCATCGCCTTCACTGACGTTATTCATTTTGACTTGTTTTTCAACTTTCTCAACAATATTCACACCAACCTATCTTTTTCTCACGAAATTGAGTCGAACGATAGTTTTCAAGGATGGTGGAGAGAGGTTGCTATCAGAACTGATAAAGCTTCTCCAAACGATCTGGGAGACTGAAGAAGTACCTCGTGATCGGTACCTATCAACAGGCATTCCAGTTTTCAAAAGAGGGCCCGAAGTCTATGTGACAACCACAGAGACATCAGTTTGGTATCTGTTGCGTCCAAGTTACTCACTGACCTCATTTTACGTCGGTTCACCAAGCCCATAGAAAGTCAGATACGCGAAGAACAAGCACTTTTAGTAGCAGCGTATGGCAAATTATTTTGGATATGAAAGGTTCCAAGCGGCTTGCTTAATCTGCTAGATCCAGACGGGAAGTAGTGAACGTAAGCAAGTGCCATAAGTGAGGCATGCTGAAGAAACCTGCTGTCGACACAATCAGAAACTGGAAGTTGCTACACCTTGTGTGGTACCTGTCTAAAAGAAGATGGGTTCCCTGTCGAATTCCCCCAGAACAGCCGATAATCTCATCCTTCAGGTGCTCATTTCCAAAGTTCTACAATCAATCAACACACCTTCAAGCTTGTACACCTTCGTAGGTTGATTTCGATGCCTGTGAGGTTCCTTACTTTGATCGTCCGAATCTTCGCATATCAGGAATTGATTCACTCAACTTGATCATGGTCGATTTTCACTTGTGCTTACGTAGGTACCGATAACCAGATTGTCTGTTCGCTTGGCTCAAACAAGCCTAACAGTTTCAATACTGTGAATATGCCCGGTTTAGTCATGAGAAGAAATGCGTAGCAAACAAGCTCGTTTTCGGTGTTTCATCATCAGTCTAAATACAACACATTTATATGGGTTAGATGGGGGTGGTAGATAACATATCACTAAAGCGAAAGATGTCAGTCAACAGTTTTTTGTCTGGTTTGAGTCACTAGACTTAGTTACGTAACGTTGGCCACCTGAGTTGTACGAAGTCTGCGTGGGATGTATCACATCTACGCAGTCATTCTATCCTGGGTTTGCGTACACGACCATGGAAGATTCAACGTTTTGATTAGTCGTTTTTGAGCGCACAATGGTGGTGNACAAACACTGCATTCTTCTCTCGGAACATACTGGAGATGGCCGCACTGTTTTCGCCGAACCGGTCCGGACGTTTCCAGCGTTCGGCACTGGTCATCTCGATAATTACAGCCGAGATCCGTCCCGTCAGCTGTTACCACATACCCTCGGGGGGTGGTGCATATCGGAGCGTCTTTCGCATGCACGGCCACGGTACGCTGAAAAGCAACCCTCGTCTCGAAGTTCTCCAATCGTTTCACATCCAAATGCTGCCGTTGTCCGGACGACCGACCTACAGTAAAAAAGCTTGCATACATGGATAAACAATGTGGTCCCGATTAGCCTGTGATCGGTACTATATCCAGTGTTGCCGTAATCAAACAAGTGACGGTGACCACTTCGTGGGTGAGTCCACGTCGTGATGCCGCCCGCATCCAGCCGGAATCGGGTATTTGTGGTAGCCATCTCGTGAGTTGCACACGGGTGGAGCAGAGGTTCGCCGTTCTCGCTTACTGAGCCAATGCCATAGGGCCCGAGGACTCGCGGCCAGGCTACCCAGTAGCGCCCAACTCGAACGTTCGGTCACTCAGAACAAACAGTCGGCCACTCACCGGTGCTGACCGCATTGTGGCGGATAGCTGGTCTTTTGGATCATCAATGTGACACATAGTTGGGACATGAACACTAACAAATGTGACACATTTGCCTCGATTGAGTTGCAGGCACATGGACAGGATCCGAGGTCTGATGCCGTGCAGTTCGCCTATCATCACAGCATTGATGAGGTCGGCGAATGCGAGACAAACGCAGTGTTCCCGAACGCCGTCTGCCGGTAACCTGTCCACCGGAGGGTGTGTTCATTACCTGCTCTTCGGAGCTTACCTTGGCCTGCAAGCATTGTCTCACTCAAGGCTACTAGCTGGGTGTCATAGCGGCTCGGTTCCATTGAGATTAGTGTGGCGCGACGTCCTGGCCGTTCTGTATTGTTACATCGATCCAGCAGCCTGCGCACATTCCATGTCCCAACGGAAAGCGCAATGCGTCCCCGGGTGTGTGTCAGGTTGGTCGTCGTTTCATTGAGACGCGAGAGAGCATTGTGTGCTCTAGGATTCGTCCTGGTGGGGTCATTAGGGTAGGGGAGGGTTTAGTAGTAGCATATGTCCGCCTATCCAGCCTGCCGCAAACGACTGATAGGGCGACCCGGTCTATCCTGCGCGAAAACCGGTGCAGTGTGGTAATTGGTCTGTACTGTATTTGCATAGATTATGTGAGGTTTGGACATCGCTAAGACATCTAGACCTAGACAGGAGAGTGATTAGGGCCATCAACCAAACCACGACCGCACAGCCCCCGCTGTATGATCTGGCCCACTGCAAGGTTGAACAAGAATTGGAAGACTGGGTGATCTTGTCACATGCCTCTTGAGATGTCCACGGTCGGCAATACGCCGCAGTTAGCTCTAATCCGGCCCGAGGTGTGACAGTAAATTGCCTTCAGGATTCCGACGTACTTCCAAACCACATCCCTCCTCGACAGACCAACTCACAGTGCGACTGTGGCAACTGTATCAAGGGTTCTTCTGGTGTCTAAAAAAAGTTATTGGCTTTTTATGTGAATGCGGAATTTAAGTGTGTGAGTGATATAACAGACAGCCACTATCAGAACGAAACCCTGCTTGCAACTCGTGGATGTGTTGCTCGCGCGTCACTCTTAGTCGGAGGTACAACAGCTGCGATCGTTTTCGACGCAATAGGAATTTACATATGTCCATATAGCGGGTTAACTCATTTATTCACTTTGTAGTAAACCACGTAGGCCAGTTACGTGCGGAAATCCTGGTTTCACTTATACAATGTCCCCTAGGTGTTGAAATGTGACTGAGCACACCATACAGATGCAATGCATATGACAACAGTACTAAGGGTAATATCATTTCGTACAGATATAAAAGCAAATAAGGTCGTAGATATTTTTCGACCCCGTTCCGAAGACGTCTGGATGCCACTTGTGGTAACTTCCTTAGACTATGAATGAACATTTTTATGGGTTTATTCGCACATCCTCACCGGATATTTGTCGGTTTTCACTATATTTTGCTGGCATGTCCAACACAGTCGTCTAGGTTTCAGCGGCCGCATGGCTATGTTGGCAGACAGTGGCTAATTTTACCTTCGGCAAACACTGCTGCAATAACTTACGACTGATGGTCTCTTATCGCGTTACAAGTGCAAATAAACATGTATGAAAACATCTACACGAACGAACTATTGGCCATTCTGGGAGTAGACATTTTCTTGTCATTGTAACGTTTCAAATTACAACCCTAATTACTGTGAATATGCTCAATTCAGACATAAGAAACGTGTAGCAAACAAGCTTGTTTTCAGTGCTTCATCATCAAGCTGAAGACAACACTCGTGTATGGGTTTGCTGGGAGTAATGCGTCAGTAGGGTAATCATTAACATGAACTTACATTCGTGAGATCTAGTTATGTAACGTCAATCACGTGGATCGCAAACGTTTGTGAAGAAATTAGCACGCCTGCGTAACAGCTCTATCAGATTTATCAATGCATGTCCACGAGAGGTTCAATGTTTTGATCAGAGGTTTTTGTACACATCATGGGGATGAGTGTAAGCAAATTGTAATAGTTCCTACAATGGCCGGTATACGACCCTTGACCCGCTTCGATTGCGTTCCACAGACTCGATAGAAAGTAAACGAATCGGTCCGTCTGATCGAAGATTTGACTTGGCCAGCCAAATTGGTTTAGTTGAAATAATTTTCAGGACAAAATGTGTCACCTATCAGTGGTGGTAAAATCTGTTGATTGTTACGAGCGTTCAAAACCCATACTGTATGTGCGAATAGTTCAATCCTACTTGTGAGCAGATACGAAGCGGTTCCACCTATGAGTACGTCAGCGTCCTCTATTGCCAGCTGTGTGTTGAGTTTGGTGTACAATATTCACCCATTTCTGGACTTCACTCCACTTTTCCCTTACCACAGTTTTGCCAAGTGCGCTCGGGTTTTGAACCCTATATCCGAGTATGTTCCTGTTCAAGAACCGAACGCTAATTCAGTTTTACCAAGCACCAGCAACAGTCGCTTGAAAGACACGCGGGGAACCAGCCAAGATCCATCACATATGCCACCAAACAATGAAATTAACAAAAAACCTGGGGCGCATGAAGATTGTGGTCATCCTCGTCCAGGTGTTATCGACAGACATTCACGGGAAGAAAAGGCACGCCATAATCGTCTGCGTGTCAGAGAATTTGACCGTGTAAGTTGTCTTGATTCACGCATTGTCTAAACTCAAACATCCAATCTTAAGACGCTTACACCTTGCAAACAAACAGCCCGGCCGATTGAAAGGAAGTGACATCAGCAACACATTTTTCTGACGATTTTCTCAACCTCACATAAATAAATTCATTAACTTCACACGAAACTCTGCCGAACGTGATTAGCCATCAACTCACCTAGAATCTGCAGCTGCCGACTTCGTGAGCAGCGAGGGCTCCAGCCCGAGGGACGAACCCGACCTACAGTGGTCAAACCTTCGACTTCACTTCCTAACGCCAGGTTACCATTTGTCCACCTCCCTTTAGTCGGCTAAATGTGCCCGATGTCACAAACTATAGCTGACACCCTTAATGCACGGTTTAGCCGTCCAACTCCGTTTATACTTAGAGACTGAATTAATGAATGGAAATAAACTATTGCTTTTTACGGCTCATCACTTAATCTCGGTGGCTGAATTCTTGAAGGGTTCCCTACGCCTAGGTTCAGTTCGATTCTGCGGACTATTCTGATCTCAAGTGGGTGGCGAAAAGAGATTAAAGCAACCACAAGATAGGATCTGTGAGTTGCGTTCCTCCCGTAGATTAGGGGTCTCGTTACTCCCGTAAACCGAAATTGTAAACGTCTGTCGACGATTGACACTGAAGAGAGGAATAAAAGCCCATAACTAATTCCGCACATTTCACACCAAAACACCCACAACTAGCCAAGTTACAAATAAGAGTAAGAAAGGCGCTTTCACTGTTCTGTGTCTCTGATCGTCTGTGCTTTGCAAACATCTGAGCCAAATCACCGTACTCACATTCCCTGAACCCGATTACCGACCATGTCCCCTGATATTTTCAGCCAGTTGGCAGATGGATCACGAGAAAGTGAGAAACCAACTGCATCCGATGTCTCTAATCTACTAATGACTGTTTACACTGTTTACCGAGTCGATATCTATTTCAGTGAAGTACGATTTTCATTAAGCAAACGTATTCTGACTGCAGGTGACTCAGTCACTTTCGAGATATTGCTTCGCTGTCAACAGTAACATGGCTCATGCACAAATTAATTGCCAGAGCGTTAACGCGTAGTTCTCCAATATAAAGAAGGTCCCACATTACCTGCTTTCCGTAGTTCTGTTGGACCGCCCCGTAGATGTTCTTACTTTCACTTGCAACTCGGTCAGTTCTCCGCAGTTCGCATACATTTTCGTGTTAAATTATTGTGTCTAAATGGGTGTTGTGAAATGTGTCTCTTCTTTCTTTCGAATGCATGATATCTAAACATCACTGTCGACCACCGGCGTACTGCTGTGAATGAAGGTAATGCTGACGACCCAGAATTCTAATATCTGGTTTCAGATAGTGTAACCGCATTAAGCTGGATTTTCGCGTAAATCCGTTATAACTAGCAGGCACTAGTTAATTTCCAGCCGCTCTAATGGACCACGTGTTTATGCATATCGTCCTTCTCGTTTCAGCTCTGTCGGGAGAGATGTATGCGACGCCTGAAGAAGAAAAAAGTTCGTTAAACCGAGAATTACACCTGCAAATCTGACCTTACTTTGATTCATTTTCCATCCTTATTTCGTTTCCCAGCCTGTTCCCATGTCACGTCTCCCCAATGTGCTTTGCGTCTGTGTTAATCATTGATTTCGGTTAATTTTGTTCAGTATAATGGATAATCTGTCCAGTTAATACGGTCATTCACGTCAATGCTTGGGCTCCCAGTTTTAATCCCTTCCGTTCCGGTGACTGCATTGGTATTGATGTCAACTTACAAAACCGAAATTAACTTCGCTACCTTTCGTATATAGATCCTGATTAACCATCGTTTTCAATTCACGCTTGTACATTGTTGAACTAAAAGATAGCTTCGCTCAGCTGGTACCGACCTGATAAACATATGACATTTGCAATTCACTCACTGTACCCTCAGGTATGCATACTCGTCCTTGACATCGATCGCCTGGATAACACCAAACGACGCTTTGATTTACCAATTTCCATACCAGTCTGTCTCTATCGCTCCGCCTCACCGACACTATATCTCGCCACCATTTAGGTTTGGAGAAGAGGAACAACGCAACCAGTATGCAGCTGTCCTGAAAAACGTTCTCCTCATCTGTCAATATAGTGTTTAACTTAGGTGGTGAATACCATACTGACCCCCTCCCTTTTGTGCGCGCTATCGCATCGACCACTTCGGTTGCGGTGCACTCATCCATGATGGTTAGCTTCTAGCAGTGGTTCATTACTCCTCTCAGACACAGGTCGATAGAGGAAGCCCACATTTGTGATAGACAGTGAAAGATGAAACCAAACAGTTTCATTTCATAAACATCCTGGACCCAGATCACACAGGTTATTCGTGAAGCAGGTACTGCGGCACGGGGTACATGGAATGATCACACATTGGATCTCGGAGAAATCTCTGGAGTTGTTAGAAGCCAGGCGGAACATCCCTCCTGGCAGTTCATATAACAAGTGTAGAAGAGATGTCCGTAGGAAACTGAAACGTAGCCTAAATGCTGATCGTAAGGCTTGGTTACTGGGAAAAGTTAAGGAAATGGAGATGGCTTTTGCTTCAGGAAACACTGACAAACTGTTTAAGCTTATCCGTGCCACTGGTCCCAGGCAACCGTCTGTCAGTGAAGCTATCAGCGAGACAGATGGCACATTAATCTATAATAAGTCCAGAAGGTTAGAGCGGTGGGTGGAACACTTTGAGGGTCAATTTAACTGGCCTCCTGCATCTACCGCGTTGCCGCCACAAAC